>RJWJ010003818.1:0-82101 GCA_004363605.1 Indri indri | reverse complement strand
AGGTTCTCCTAGTGTCTCAGTAAGTTTTCATGGACCTTAAGGGAAAAACCAAGAACTGTGTTTATGAACTTGTGAGATTCATAGGATATAATCAGTATTTATATCTTAATAACTTAGTAGCCTTTTGAAAGACTAACAGACATACATTGGGTATTGCACAGCTTTTTTATATCCTAGAATTTCTTATTCCACAATCATTTTCATATTTCATTTTAATTTTCATATTAATTAATTCATATTAAGGTGGTTTTCACCGTGTCTTTGCTTTTTAACCACACACCTGTGGAAACTGACCTTCATAAGATTACGATGTTATCGAAACTGAGCTAGTTCCTGTTGCATTGGACTAACGTTGGCGCTGCTGTTTCCTTGCACATGTAAACTATCCCTAGGTCCCCTTCTGAGTGTGCCGTGGTGCCGGGGGCCTCTGTTCATGCGTTGGGACTGAGGCTGCAGAGCCTCGGTTTTCTCTGTGAAATGGGGACATTGCTCTGTCTTCACAGGAAGATGGTGGCCTGAGGGAACTGGAGGCAGGTGTGGGAGGCCTGTTCTGGGAAATGGGAGCAGAGCCTCAGTGGGGCAGACTCCGAGTGGGACTCGCCTGAGTGTGGAGTCCTCTCCCCAGGGGGCTGCGGTTTCCCTTCCACTTCTCAGCAGGCTGGTGGGGTGAGATGCTTGTCTGATGGGGGTTGAGGTTCATGAAGCCTGTGTCACGGAACAACAAGGGAGTCAGCAGTGTGGGGGTATTGGCCAGAGAGTCGACGTGATGAACTGTGTGGTCTCGGCGGAGGAGGGGAACCTGGGCTGCAGGCGTTAATCCTCTAGCAGGAGGGGACAGGGGTCTGTGCACACTGTGCCTTCTGGGCTGCTGCCCCAGGTGACGCGGATGGTGGAGGTGGCCCTCTGAGCCCATCCGCACAGGTCTCCAGAACAACAAGCTTTACTGTCTTCCATTCTAGTGTTTCTTCAGACATGCCTTTTTAAAATCTATTGTGATCTCCTCCATAACTGAAAAGAGAACTAACAGTCACTTATCACTTCCAGAAGCTAGCTCTTAGGTTTTTGTACATTAATTTTAAAATCTTCCACAGATTTTGTCCAGATTCTCTTATGGATCTCTCCCCAGAGTGGAGCTCATCGTCCTTCGGTGTCTCCCTCATTTGCTTAGGCCCTGTCGCTGCTGCACTGTAGTCCCCTGCGGTATGACCCATCGTCTGAGCTCCGTGCAGCCTGGTCCCTTTGTTCTGTTTGTGAATCTCCAGCTGTCTTTGTCTCTCACCGTTGTGGCTGTGAGAACCCAAACATTCCGTAGCTTCTGACTCCCTTTTCCCTTTTTCCCAAAGGCCTTTGAGAAATGCCTGTTTCCTGGAATCACTGGACTTTCCATTTCTGTGCTACTAACCCACCCTCTTCCAGCTTCCCTCTCAGCATGCAGCAGGCACGCCCTGATCAATAAGTGATAATTGTAGCAAGGGATGGAAGAGCCGTAAAGGAGGCTTTTGCTGCACCATGAAGGGAAGCTGTGAGGGTCCTCATCTTGCCATTGCGCGTGTGTCTACGCTACCTGTGATGTTCCGTCACCTGACTTCAGCAGCCTCACTATGAGCTCAAGATTTTACATGAGCAGAAGGAAAAAAAGGCCTTCTTGTGCTTATTCCAGAGCCAAATATGGCAAACGTGTTGGCAACATGTGAAAAATAGGAGCTCTTTTTTTTCCTTTCTTGGATGCTGTGTTAGAGCACAGGTTCAGAGTCCCTTCCTCTCCTCTCCCCTCACAGTCTGGCAGGGCGGGTGGAGGGCCCTGCCCGCCGACGCCGTCTGGGACCTTCATTTGCTCTGCTGCCTTGGACCGTTGCTTCTGTCACGTGGTTCACGATGACAAGGGCAGGAGGAAGGGGCACTGCTTTTCTTTTAAAGGCTTGATCCGGAAGGGGAATGCCAGCCCTGCACATATCCAGTTGGGTAGGACACAGCACGCTGGTGAGCCAGTGGTTAGGAAGGTTGGGAAATGGAATTTTAGTTGGTTGCCTTGTGTGCAGCTAAGAAATGTATTGTTGCAACGAGAAAGGAAGAACACGTATGGGAACACAAGAATCGGTGTTTTCCCCATATATTAAAATAATATATTTTTGGCTGTCTGTGTCTATTTTGTATGTATTTGTTTCTCTGTTAATTGATTTGAATACTGTATATTAGTAATAACTACAGGAATAATTCCTGACCTCTAGTTTCATTTAAAAATAACCTGTATGGTTCCAGCTAAGATGAAGTAGCCTCATTCTCCCAGGTGTCCTCCTTATAACTAAAAACAGTGGGAGATAATGCAACCAAGAGATACAGAAAGACTCTGAAAGGTGGAAAGAAGGTGTGGGACAGCAGGGGACTTGAGGGCTTGCGGATGACGTGGCAGTGAGCTCCCTGGGCTTCCTTGTTCCCTCCCATACACGTGGACAGGGTGCTGGAGACGCCTGTAGCCTTCTGCCCACAAGCACAGATGAAAACCACTGCAAGAGAAGCTGGCTCCCCTTTAGCGAGTACTGGGAACAGGTTGGTCTCATAGAACAGAAGATCTTTTTATGATGTTCACCCTATGCCAGCCAAATACCAGCTGAAAAATTGCTTGGGGAGCCCGAGTGGAGAGATAACTTCCACTGCTTCCTGCAGCGCTTCGATCCTCCGAATGCTTGGGACCAAGCAGGAGCTAATCTTGCATCCCTGTCCTGGCAGAAGGAGGTGACACCCAGAATCCTCTCCTGATGGTGTTGGCAGAGCCATGCTGGAAGCCCACCTCTGTTCTCCACCCAGCAGAAGCAGGTGGTGTTCTGATTCCCCTGCCAGAGTAGTGTCAGTGGGTCCAGGAGGGAGCCGAGCCTTCTCCCACCTGTCAGCATGGAGCCTAAACCAGGCGATGTCAGTTTGCACTGCAGTTTCCACCCGCTGGTGTCAGTGGGGCCCTGTGAGTTGAGGCTTTACCCCAGCTGGTTCTCATGCTCCATCTGGGCAGGGTGACTGCCTGCCAAAAGAGAGCCCAAGATTCAGCCTCACAGCTTAACACCCCAAATGTCTAGGATGGAGACATGAGCCAGGACATCATCAGACCTAGAACCAGCGCAGTCCCACCTGTAACACGAAGACAGCAGATCCCAACCCTGAGATGGCCCAGACACTGGCGTTATCTGTCAAGGATTTCTAAGGAGCCATCGTAAAAATGCTTTGTGGTTGTCTTGAAACAAATGAAAAAATAGGAGAAAGAAATGGAAGATGGAAAAGAGAACCAAAGGGAAATTGTAGAACCGAAGAGTCCAGTGACTGAAATAAAGAACTCTGTGGCGCGGAGAGGCCCAGGAGGACCAGCGAGCAAGGAGACACGTCGGGAGAAAGGACTTGGCTGAACAGCAGAGAGAAAGTAGACTGGCAAGGTTACCAAGCCTCCGGGAACTTGGGACAGGACAAGAGACCCAATGTTGGAATCGTAGTCACCGCAGAGGGCGGGAGAAAGCGTGTGGGGCCGAAAATACATTTGAAGAAGTAATGGCTGAAGTGACTCAGATTTGGTAAAAGTTATGACTTACAGATCTAAGAAGCTGATTCAGTCGCAAACAGGATAAACCCAAAGAAGTCCACACCAAGACACACCATAATCGAACACTGAAAACAAAACACAAGGCAGAATCTTGAAAGAGACTGGAGAGAAATGATCTGTAACCTGAAGGGAAACACGAATTCTAATGTCGGCAAATTTCTCATCTGAATCCATGGAGGCTAGAAGAAAACACAACATTTTCAGTTGCTGAAAGAAAAGAATTGTCAATTGCAAATTTTGTATGTGGTGAAATTGTCCTTCGGGAATGAAGGGGAAATAAAGACATGCTCAGATGAAGGAAAACCAAGAAAATTTATTGCTAGCAGACCTGCCCTCAAGAATCCCTGAAAGAAGTTCCGCAAAGAGAAAGGAGGTGAAAACAGAAGGAGACTTGGAACTTCAGAAAGGAGAGAGAAGAAGGGTGTGGTGGTTAATATTGTGTATCACCTTGGAGGGTGTTTTTGGTGAGATTAATGTTTAAATCATTGAACTTCCAGTAAGCACGTTGCCTTCCGTAACACGAGTGGGCCTCGGTCAATCAGCGGAAGGCCCGAATAGAGCAAAAAGAATGGGAAAACAAAGATTGTGATACGTGACGTGTGTGTAGTCGTACCCAGAGTGATCTGCAGGAAAGCCGTACAGAGTGACATATGCAGACATGCTACAAACACGTCAAGATGAATTCTAGAAAGTTCTAACTGGCGATCCAGGAAGGCAAGCAAAGAGAGGCAGAGGAACGAGAAACAGCATCAACAAACAAGTGATAAAATGACAAACTTCAGCCCTAAAGCATCAGTAATTGCTCTAAATGTGAATATTCTAAGTATAATCCGTTAGTTAAAATACATTGGCAGAGTGCATTAAAACAAACAGACCGCCACCCCCCTGCGTGATCTGACAACACATTGTCTCCGAGAAACTTACTGTAAACGTGAAATGGCCCCACACAGTTCTTGGTATATAGCAGGACTCAACTAGTGACAGTTGTCAAAATTATAACTCCTTAGGATATTCACCTTTTAGTGCAAGGACACTGAGAAGAGCCTTCTGAGGAAAGCAGTGTGGTTGGTAGAAGGTGCTGGCAAGTTGGAGTCTGGGGAGAGGTGGCGGCTGCTCCAGGGAGGCTGGAGATGAAGTGAGATGAATGAGGGGGCCCCTGGTCTGTTGGGTTTGGAGAGTGCTTGGGGCGTCCATGCAGGGTCCCCAGAAACCTTGGAAATAGGACCAAGGTTGCCTGCTAGGGGTTAAATTCTCAAATCGTCACTGTGGGATTGGAGAGGTAAAAAGTTACACTTAGAATGGATGCATTTGTTGTATGTAAAGTATACGTCATTAGAATTCAATTTAAAACAACCTATGAATGCATCTTATTGTATGTTCCCATGAACTATAATTAACTTTTTATTTTTTTTAATTAAAAAAATTGTTTTAAGGACCCAATAAGGAAGGAATATATAATTAACTTTTTAGTTTAAGGTGTTCCATTTTTGAGTTTTTACTTTTAGAACACTGTAAGCTCATTTTTACTTACTGCTCTATTGAGATTAATAGTCTAAAGTTCATAGTCGTCACTACTCTATCAAAGTAAGTCTCAAAACCAGAGAAGTAAACCAGAAAAATTATTGTTGTTTTTAAAGCACTTAGGACTATTTTCTTAAAATTCACATACTTATTGAAGTTCACATTATTTATTGAGTTAGATCACTTCCCTTAAGGGTGTTGTAGGACGTTTGGAGGAGCAGCAGACGCACACACACTCCTGCACACTGGCTCATGGGAGGCCGCTGTTCACGTTTGCTGATCATCTCGGCAGCATGTACAAATGAAGAGTGATGGGGACCAGGTCCTATAAGTGACTAGGGAAGAGCAGCATTTTCGGGATGGGTTTTAGGTTTATCTTGTGCATTGAGCACCATTCGAGGTCAACAGAGGCTACTTTGGGAAGAGAGCCTGGTCCTGAGGAAGCTGGGACAGGAGGTAGGACGGTGTGTGGGGTGCAGCGTGGCCAGAGAGGCAGGGTCTTGGTGGATGGGCGCCGCCCTCCCAGTGCCCGGGTGGGAGCTGGAAAGGGAGCACAGTGTCTCATTACGTTGCACACTCTGGCTTTTTAGAGATTCCCGTATCCTCAGCAAGGGGGAAGGTGACTAAAGTGCTGTGCGTTTCCCTTGATGATTTTGTTGGTTGCTCAGCATGCTCAGAGTTACCGCAGGACAGTCTCTGCTCCTACGGGGAGAACCGATGCTAACTCTGCGTGTGGAGAAGGCCATAAATGGAAGGTCTGTTATCCTAGTGCCCGTGACCATGGAGAGGTGTTGTCGGTACGTGGAGGGTCAGGGAGGTGCATCCTCTCCTTTTGGCTTGCTGGGCGGAAAGCGGAGGGACAGCATTGTTCCTTCTGTAGGGTGGCATGTCTTGGCAGTGGCCCAGGAAGTGCTTGATGCTGCAGTCACCACCTGGCCAAATTGTGCATAAACCACGGTTTTCACTCGGATGGTTCCGACAGATGTCTGAGTAATATCCATGTCGATGTCCCCTGAAATACGTTAATCTGATCACTTGGTAAAAAGTCAGTGAAGAGAGAATGGAGGGAGCCGGGGCAGCAAAAGAGGAAGGATGGGAATGCGACATGGGAGAGGGGTGGGGCCGTCGTTGATGAAAGGCGCAGACTTTCTCTTGCCGTGCGGCGTTCAGGAGTGCCGAGGTCATCAAGTGTTTTTAAAGAGGTGCAGCAAATCATGACAGATTTTTTTTTTCTGTTGACAGTTTCCTAGAACAAATTTTCTTTGTCATCAGCAAATTACCAACAATCTAGTAGTTCATTTTTCTTAAATTATTATATAATAATGCTAAGTTAAAGTTAAGTTGAAATTATTATTGGATTGCTCAAAATGTCTCTTTTATCCTTGTCTTTTTCTACAGTGTAGCTCTAGGTACTGTCAGTTAACAACCTCATTTTAAAGAGATTTATAAGACTAGTATGTACAGTAATTAGAAGAAAGTCTGATAGAAATAGCTACGTATTTTGTTACCTGGAAATAACAGTTTATGCTCATTGACAGATGATACTCGTGTCTTTTCATGTTTGGACAGTTCATTTTGAGGATCATTTAAGTAAATACTGTAACTGTGTTATGGAACTCCAAAAGAGTGAACTGATTGAAATTTATGCTAAGTCAGCAGTTGGTACTGATTGAAGTAATTATTGAGGACACACTCTGGGCCACGAACTGTCAGCGTCTTACATGCGTCATTTTATTGAACCTTATAACCACCCTGTGCGGGCAGGTGGTGGTGTTCTCCCCATTCCATAGCCTCAGACGGGGCAGCACGTCCACGTCCACGTAGCTAGTAATTGGCCACCTTAAGCTCTGGAACATCTAGACCAGCATCATCTAATTGAAATATATTATGAGTAATTTTAAATTTTCTAGTAGCCGCATTTTAAAAAGTTAGCAAATCCCCAAACAGGTGAAATAAACTTTATCAATATATTTGTTTCTTAAAATATACACAAAATATTATTAATTAAAATAGTAAACTTTTTTCTTTCCTTTTTTTAATTTTTTCTTTTTTTCTCACCTTTCCAATCTTATTGGCCTAAGCAACTATTAAATATTATTGAGCTATTTTACATTCTTTGTTTTTTGTACCAAGTCTGATATACTTGTGTGTATTTTTCATTCACTCCATACCTGGGTTCAGACTGCCCCTGGTTCACGTCCTCAGTGAGCCTTGTAGGTCACGCTGTGCTCTGCCTGTGACCAAACTGAAAGAAGGATGAGGTATATCCATTTGGAAACTTATCTGTTGTTGGGCACGTTGGCTCACGCCTGTGATCCCAGTGCTCAGGAGGCTGCGGCGGGCAGATCACTTGAGCCCAGGAGTTCAAGACCAGCCCTGGCAACATAGCAAGACCTCATCTCTAAGACAGACAGACAGATAAATACATACATACTCATCCACTGTCATTGTGTTTTAAAATAGTCTCTCAAACTCTAATCTTAACTGAATTCTCCCTTGACCCCTCTGGGTTGTTGAAGCCATTCTGTTTCTCTGATGTGTTCATGGGACAGGTGGACCCGGTGCAAGTTACCCAGTGCCCAACCTGAAACAGAATTCACTTTACTCAAAAATTATATCATCCTCTCGTCCTTCTCCAAGTGTTTCTTTTTCTTCCAATAAAGAAATGGTTTTTATATATTCAAGTATATTTTTTGAGAGGTTAAAATGATGCTTGTTCCAGAGGAAAGTGTACTTCCTGTATCGACCATTTATACTACTAGTTCTTTTAGGAAGTGATGGTTTGGGATGTCGCCCTGCTCATTGATGGCCTTTTGTTTCCAGAACCTCATCTGCTCTGAGTGTGGGGATGAGTTCACTCTGCAGAGCCAGCTGGCCATCCACATGGAGGAGCACCGCCAGGAGCTGGCAGGAACCCGGCCGCATACTTGTAAGGCCTGCAAGAAAGAGTTTGAAACCTCGTCAGAGCTGAAGGAGCACATGAAGACGCATTATAAAATTAGGTAGGAATCATTACTTGGGCTTGGTAAAAAAAAAAAATCTAGGTAATATGTTAAAAGTTGGCATATTTCACCACCATCAATTAAAAATATTTGCTGCAAGAACACACCAAGTGGAACCACACAGATAATTTGGTATGATGTCAGAATGTCTTTTATTGCTTGCCTGGTTCATGCCTATAGTAGGGAAGGTAAGTGCCAATGTTAATGAATAAGCGTCAGGCTGTGTGGGTAGGAATGTTTAGCTAGTGTTATAAAAGCTGTAGAACAAGGCACTAGCAATACGTTTGTATGGGCAGGTAACAAAATATGTAAGGCGGATTCACAAGGGTTTAATTAGCACCCTTTTTAATGAATTAGTTTCTTTGTAGTACCTTGCTATTGAGACTAATGTGTGCCCAGCACTGTTCTTAGTGTACAAATAAACAGAACCCTATTTAATCATTGCAGACAGCCCAGTCAGGCCAGTGTACTTTATGTTCCCATTTTGTGGATGAGAAAACTTGAGAGACCAAGTAATTTTATGAGGTTTTATAGCTTATAAGTCAAGAGTTTGAGATTTAAAGTCTAATAATCTGGTTTTAGGCCTCATAATCTTAACAACTGTAACTATATTTGAATGCATATATATATATATTTATTCCTAGTCAAATTTAACATTTTTTCAAAATTTCATATTTTACTTATTCCTGATTATATATTTTTACTGATATTTCCATTTCTTAATAAAATGAAATAAAGAGTTCTTCCTGACCCTGTCCTCAAGTTAACTAATGGTGATGATCACTTGTCACACTCATGAGCTAATTTCTCCAACAAACTATAAAAGGCATATCAATCATCATTTTAACTATTTTTTATTTTATTATTTTTTTAAACTGGGTTACACTTCATTCTATAAAATAGAATAAGTGTTCCCTATTTTAACTGTTGTGTTATCAATTTAGCTTGCCACCCTTCTAAGCCCCAATATTTAGGAAATATCTGTATTTTTCTAACAAGAAATCCTATACCAGTTAACTAATAAAGTTTATAAAATGCCCGAAGATTCTAGTATTTATCCTCTTAGACATTGCGTTTTAGAAATGTGGACTGAACTTCTCCATATGATCAACCATCTCTTGTCTTCTCCTTTTTTTTTTTTTAAATTCAATTTATTTATTTATTCATTTATTTTTAGAGACAGGGTCTTATTCTGTCACCCATGCTGGCTGCCCCAGTGCAATCATAGCTCACTGTAACCTTGAACTCCTGGGCTCAAGTGAACCTCTTGTCTCAGCCTCCCTAGTAGCTGGGACTACAGGCATACACCACCGTGCCTGGCTCATTCGTTTTCATTTTTTGTAGAGCCAGGGTCTTGTTATGTTGTGCAGGCTGGTCTCAAACTCCTGGCCTCAAGCAATCCTCCTGCCTTGGCCTCCCAAAGTACTGGGATTACAGGCTTGAGCCACCTCACCTAGTCTATTTCAGTGATTTTTAAACCCCCAAAATATAACACCTGTTCTCTGTAAACATCAGATTTTTATTCTGGTGAAGTTTTAACACAGGCATTTTTGATGTTTCTTCAGAGGTTTTAGAAAGATGGTTGAAGATGTTTAGTTGGTTGTTACGCTCACAGGCAGCCCAGCTTCTCAGTCTTCCCGGTTGAGGGACGTACCAGACAGAGGAGGCCTCACACTCATGGAACTGTCATTCAGCAGGAAGACAGACAGTGACCAAGCGAATGGGTTAGTCAGCGTGGCAGTTTCAGAGAGTGACAGGTGCTGAGCAAGACAGAAATTGGGGTGCTGTGGGGTGATGTAAGGGTGAGGGAGGCTGGTGAAGCGGCTGTCGTATCGGCCTTCCGGAGGATGCGTTTGATAGGACTTGGGTGAGGAGCAGAAATAGAAAAAATGAATTTTATGATTTCAAACACACAAAACTAATACATGCATATGTGTGTGTGGGTGTGTATGTGTCCTGTACATACATATGATTGATTTATCACTAAAACATGCTCTCTTGGTCAGTCAGCTACGCTTTTTCGGGTAAGATTTTCATTGTGAAATTGTAACATAAGGGAGACAACTTAACGTGTATTTCCCCTCTATATTATACCAGGGTGTCAAGTACGAGGTCTTATAATCGGAACATTGACAGAAGCGGATTCACGTATTCATGTCCACACTGTGGAAAGACGTTTCAAAAGCCAAGTCAGTTAACGCGACATATCAGGATACACACAGGTATGAAAAACATTTACTTCCCAGCGATTTGTTCTGTGGCTTGAAAGGAAATGCTCCTCAGTGCCAGGTGGACCTGAGGTCTAGTCCTGGCGCTTCCATAGTTGCTGGATGATCGTGGTGAAATTACTTAATCTTTCCGTGGTTTCATTTCCTCACTTGAAAAATGTGGCTGTTACATCGGCACAGAGTTGTCCTAAATTACAAATGGAAAAACTGTAGTGCTCCTAGAAAAGTGCTCCTGGAGTAGGCTGTCAGTAAGCAGGAGTTGATACTGTTATTGCTCTTGGTACGGGATTCATTCATTCACTTAGTAAGTGTTTGAGTGTTACTGTGTGTCAGATGTTACACCGGGCTAATCGGGTCTAGATTAACAAAGCAGTACTGGATCTCCATATTCTTGGTCCTTACCTGAGGTCCTTGTGTTTGGGGAGCAGGGTTGCTCTGAATGTGCTTGAAGGTGGAACTGGCAGGGTTTGCTGATACATTGAGTGTGGGACGTGAGGGGAACCAGAGATAAGGATGACTCCCCGGTTTTGGCCTGAACTCCTGGACGGAAGGCATGGCCTGGGGAGACTGCAGGTGGAGCCTGTTTGGGAGATGAAGGACAAGAGTGCAGTTTTGGGTATGCTGACATTGGGATTTTGAGCAGAGAATTGCAGATATGAGTCAGGAAGTCTGGGGAAATGTTCTGGCTGAAGGAATAGGTTTAGGGTTTTGAGTTTGGGTAACTTGAATATTTCTCTTTTTAATCCATAAGATGCTCACACAATATGGAATTGTATTTTGATCATTTTTCTCCCTCTCTAGGTGAAAGGCCATTTAAATGTAGCGAATGTGGGAAAGCTTTTAACCAGAAAGGGGCATTGCAGACGCATATGATCAAGCATACAGGTGAAAAACCCCATGCCTGTGCCTTCTGTCCTGCTGCCTTCTCTCAGAAAGGGAATCTGCAGTCACACGTCCAGAGAGTTCATTCGGAGGTAAGCACAGATTGGGTGTGCGCAGTATTTCACAGTGCGTATCAGGTATCTTGAGGTAATGAGCCAACCTGAGAAATTCTTTTCCATTTTTTAAATATGCAGACTGAGTTTGTGCTCACCATATCCTGTTTTAGAAAATATATATGGGAACCTTTTTTGATATATTCTATATGGAAGAAATATAAAATACTATCTTTTTATCTTCTTGCTGACAGAATAGCTTTGATGAGTAAGTGTTTGAAAATAATCATAATACCTTTGTTAGCTACAATATTGGCATTATTCTGAGTAAGTACTTTTCTTGCTGCCTATATTGCTGGGTTTACGTTTGGCCCTGTTTGGCACATTCACATTCTGGGTCCGGCTCCTGGTCTATTGTCCCACCATGCCGCATGGTAACTATTTCAACTAAAATGATGTGCACAATTTTCTCTTGTAATTTTCTGTTGCCTACAGATTATACTGATTTGTAGATCCTCTGGAAGTATTTCTGTTATGGGGGTTAACCTCGGCTCTCACTAATTGTCATGATTTGTTGTCTTGTTGTCTAGTTATAGAATATAAAGAAATATTTAAATAACACAAATACTTTTATCATGGATCAATTTATTCTATGAAACTATTTTGCAGAATGAAAACTATTACATTTTTAAAAGTAAATATGTCTCTTTTAATTTTTTCCTTGGTGTAATACCTTAAGTAACATTAAGTGAACTGAGAGTTAATAGTATACTTTTGTCCAAACTTAATAAAAACAAGAAATAGAAGTTGTCTGTGATCTTAGATAAGCAGAAAAATATCTAAAATGAAGAAAACTCTACACACTTCATGTAGTGTATAAGCAGGTTCAGAATTCCATTCACAGCGAGTTAATCTTTTTATTCTCTACAACGCAGAGACATTAGGAAGGGCATGTAAATGTTAGTGAGGTGTTGATAATGTGCAGTGAGGTTACCTTTAGATCAAGGAGGGTAAAATTGGGCTGCACAACTCATTTTTGCAGAGTTGCCTCTGAGCAAAGATGATTGACCAGGAATAATTGTGCGTTTGTGTAGCACACAGATGTACCTCGCTGGAACCCTGGAGCAGCCCTGTGAGATACTCAGTGCTCCTAAGTTAGAAAACCCTGTTAGGTGCCGGCGATTTCCCTGTCCCTGTCAAGAGGCACCATGGGCCTTGTGGTGGGATGGAGTATTTCAGAAGGGACCCTAAAGATTGGTTTGTACATATTTATCCAATCCTGTGAGGATCTAAGCCTTAAGTTTGGTTCTTAACGAGGTGCTAGAAATAGAATGAAAGTCTTATTCAAGTTTAGCAGGGGCAATGAGTTTTCACGCCAGCCTTCATAAATATAACAGTAACTAACTTTGGATTTGAGTAATAGCAAAAGAATATTTTTGATGTTTCCTCTGGTTGAGGCTGTTCTTACTCATTTCATTGCTTCTGTCATCTGTTTCTGGCTTTATCGTACTTTTAAAAATCAATCATTGATATGGCATATCAGAATTGGTGATGAAGAGTTTACATATTGTGTGCATTGGCCCCCAAAGCTTGTTCAGTGTGATACGTATTTACAGCTGTCTGGCATCCATTACTGGACACTCTATGGAGCCATTTAAAAAATTGAGAACATCATATATTTGACATTTTATTTTTCTCAAATTACAATAACTGAAGAATATGTTTTCTCACTCCGAAACCATTTCTAATTTACAGAAAAGTCTGAAATTTTAATTAATCTCATACTGGCAATATTGATTAAAGAGTTGGTTCGTTGATTCTGGAGCTACCTATTTTAAAAAAAAGCAAAGTGGAAGGGTTAGATTGCTGTCACTTTGAATGAAATTGTAAATTATGATTTGCCATAATTTAAATATTTTGATATAACAATGAATTATATAAAATCATTTTTTTCTTTTTTATTCTTTAAGGTCAAGAATGGTCCCACTTACAATTGTACAGAATGTAGTTGTGTATTTAAAAGTTTAGGCAGCTTAAACACGCACATTAGCAAGATGCACATGGGTGGGCCGCAGAATTCAGCAAGTTCTACAGAGACTGCTCACGTTTTAACGGTAAGTTTGGGAATTTGGTTACAGAAGGATTTTTTTCACTAAAATCTGTCATTTTAAATATGGCCTTTAGGATTGAATATTTAGTAGCACAAAGGTGCTATGGAAGTTTTTTATATGGAGATAAGGTACTACTTTTTTAATTTAGTGCAAGTCAATCTTTTTAAACTTTATAATAATATAGATGATACTGATTTATGGACTTTCATCTCAACCTATAAAAATAAGACAAAATGTAATTATTAATTTATGAAATTATAATTCCTATAGTTAGTGTTTTTTTAAAATTTATTATTTTTTTTTCTTTTTTCCTCTCTTGTCAGATGGTTAATGTGCCGACGTCGTAACAAGGTTTGAGGGAGGCACATTTCACACATGAGCGTGAAAACCCAGTCATCACGCTTATGAACTGCAAAGGATCTCAGTCACTGTTATTGATGATTATTGAATATTCTTTATCTGACATTATAATTTAAGAATTAATTATTCTCTGTAGACAATATTTCTCCTTTTCTAATGTGACAGTGATAATTTTTCCAAGTCTTTGGGCTTTTGAAACTAAATTGTATTTTCCAGTACATGTATTTAAAAATTGACTCTAAACACACACACGCACGCACACACTTACAGGCACATGCCAGAGACACCCCCCCACCCCCCCACACAGATGCACACACACAGACTCAGGCACACACGCAGAAGCATACAAACACCCCACAGACATGTGCGTGCACACACCCACAGACACATAGGCACACACAGAGACATGCACACACCCCACAGACGTGCACACTTTTGTTCTTTTTTTGTAGGATTCTTAGCTCAGCTTCAGTCTGTTACTTCTTTTACACTGCCTTCCCAAATGATTAAAAAAATCGCAAAACCTAAAAATAGAATATGGTATCTTAAAAGTAGTGGACATTAAACACGAAAGTCTCAGAAGTTTTAATGTATGCTTATGAATGCACTTAGTTGTAGTTTAAGTCAACAACTGCCTCCTACCAATACGGAAAATAGGTCTAGTTGATACTTAGTTTCTAAATATCAGGTTCGCTTTCAGTGTTTATTTTTTCTTTTCTCACAATATTTGCAGCTTGGGTTGATTCCCTGAGTTTATTGTCGATCAGGGGCAATGTTGTAAAACAAATTGTAAAACTGGAGAATAGTTAGAGTCTAAAAACAATTCAGTCTTGAAAATTGGGCTGAGTATTTTTTAAAATAAAATTTTCAATGTTGCATAAATCAAATTATTAGAGGTTTCATCATTTCCTTTGGCAACATGCAAATCAAAATGTACATATAGTGAATAACCAGGAATAATAATCCAAATCATTTAAAAAATTCATATTCTCAATAGAAGCCAAATAAATGAAGTGTAGGGATTTAGAAACCTCGAATCTACCCTACATTGTTCCCTAATTTGGGCCTGTAAGAGCACTGCAAGTTAAGACGTATATGTTCTTTTTTAGGACTGTCTAGGAATCCATGCTCAGCCTCCTGGGTTGATCTACACATCTCTTATTTTGCCTTTCACATTTTCTAACTCTTGGCCTTTTCTACTTTTGCGAGGTTTCTTTGACTTTATCTTAGATGCTTTTTTGATTTTTTTGTAGTATGGTTTTTAATTTCTGAGAACTCTCCTTTGTGATCCGATTGTTGCTTTTTCGAGATTTTTTTTTCCGGTTTGATGTACTTTCTCTGAAACCTAATGAGCGTTTTCTTTTTAAAAGTGATTTTCTGCTCCTCGCGTTATCTGCCTCCCTCTGGCACATATTTTGTAATCTTGCATCTGCGGTTGCCTGTTGTGTTTCGGAAATGGGCAGCAGTGAGCACGTGCATGTGAGCTGTTTGCAGACGGTGCCGTGATCCGCGGGTCACGTGGCGTGCGAGTGTCGGAACCAGCCTTGCAGGGAGCCCTGGCGGCACAGCACGGAAGTCCGGGGAGCTAAGTGCCACCAAAGGTGCCCTGGTTCTCCGCGGATATTAATAGTTCATTCTTTGTAATCTTTTTTAGAGGTAATCCCTCATTTTTTTGCCTAAATGTAAGTGCCTATCTGCCACTTGTTCTGTGGAGGACGATAAGGGGGTTCATTTTCACTGTAAGTGTTTTTCTCTGTCTTTATTTTTTTTCTAAATCAATGGACTTTATTTTTAGGGCAGTTTTGGGTTGTAGAAAATTTGAGCACAAAGTACAGAGAACTCCTGTGTGGTCTCCATCTCTCGTCCCCACAGGTTCCCTTGTTATTGGCACCTTGCGTTGGTGCTGTACATTTGCTAGGACTGGTGAATGAATATTGGCATCTTACCGTTCACTGAAGTCCGCAGTTTACGCTGGAGTTCAGCCCCGGTGTCGCGCCCGTCTCCACCGTAGCAGTGTCGCACTGTGTCTTCACTGCCTTCCGCTCTCGTGCATACGGCATTCTCATCCCGGGCTGCCGCAGGAGACGGGTGGGCTTCCTCTGCCAATGCGGCCCCTTCTTAGATCTTCTGGGCCGTAGCATTAGAGAGCGTTTATTCTTCCAGCTCCCTGTTTTTCAGAAATGTTAAAATTTTTTTTGACTATAGCGGTTTCTTTCTTTAAAAAAAATTTTTGTAACCGTACTTTTTAAATTCTTTCACTTCATTTTATTGGGCTAACAGGAAGGTGAGGGTTTGTGTGCTCAGTCTGCCATCTCTGATCCATAGTCTACTGCCCACCTAAACACTTCTAAAAAATTGTAGCGGAACAATTCATTGAGTATGTTCTTTTAACAGCTGATACTGTGCCTAACGCAAAAATCAGTGAGGCTTTGTATTTAAAATTTACGTTGAGATTTTAGTGCTCTTAAGGAGGAGGGTATTGCCTCTTTATTTTTTTAATTGAAGAGCAAAATTGTATTTTTAATGAAAATATTGCTGTGTTGCAGGCCACACTCTTTCAGGCTTTACCTCTTCAGCAGACAGAAGCCCAAGTCACGTCAGCCTCAAGTCAGCAGAATTCTCAGGCAGTGACCGACGTCATCCAACAGCTTCTGGAACTCTCGGAGCCAGGGCAGGTGGAGTCAAACCAGTGCCCTGCCCCCACGCAGCAACTCAGCATCACAGTGGGCATCAACCAGGACATTCTGCAGGTGAAGCACGCTTACCTGACAGCCGAGGTTTACACGCTTACGCTCTGTCAGAAAGCAGGGGTGGCTGTTGAAAAGTAACTGTGCAGGGCTTATCCAAGTAAAGGTATCCTAATTAAAAATGTGTCTGAATTAAACAAATTATAGTGAAACAAATATGCTTACTTAATTGCTTATGGACAGTGCAGAATTCTAAATGATTTCTTCATCTACAAATTAAAATATTTGAAAACCCTTAGTTTTTCTCCATAAGTGAATTTACTCAAAAAAGAATACACTTTTCAGAACTTGGATCTGTTGACAGAGGTGGAAGAAATAATTTATCTTTCTTGAGGTTCTGATGTATGATTTTGAGACACTTGTAGGTGTTTACAATTCTGCAAGCATCAGGACTGGCCTCCTTCTTCCGGGAGACTGGTCCATGCACGCATGGGACCAGAGGGGGAGCGGGGGCACGGCACAGAGCTCTCTGATTCTAGTCCAGCGTTACAGTCATAAAACTCCCTCACTTCCAAGCACAAGTGGCCTTCCCCCTCCCCTCTCCTCTGGTATTTACTAAACTGACCTCCCTGCTTTGCCTTCATGGTGAAAAATTGGCCAGGGGGTAAGGAATCGGGCTGGCATTCCACAGCCAGTATCTTAAAGGTAAACCCAGAGTAACTTATGACCCCAAATAGGGATTCTCAGATCTATTTAGAGACAACCAAAGTTGTCTGCGGTAACAGTTCTAAAAGTCAAATTAATTAATTTCCTTTAATTTAGATATGTAAATGCTTATCATATTTTGGGTGGGGGTGAGATGTCAGATATCAAAAGGGATGTTACAGCCTCAAAGAGTTGGAAGCCTCACTTAATAAATGATCACTTGGAATTGTAGATTTTTTATTTCTTGGAGTGCAAGTAGAATTCTGTAGGTGTAGCTTTATGACGTCTTTGTGATTGATTTTGGTAGGCAGATTTGGGCCACCGTCTCTTCTAACCTTTTAGTTTTGTTCTGTCTTAGCAAGCCTTAGAAAACAGTGGGCTGTCTTCAATTCCAGCTGCCGCACACCCTAACGACCCCAGCCATGCCACGGCTTCTGGAACGCAGATTCGGAGTCCAGATATTTCCAATGTTTCAAATGAGCAGACTGACCCTGCAGATGCAGAGCAAGAGAAAGAACAGGAAAGCCCAGAGAAGTTGGATAAGAAAGAAAAAAAAATTATAAAGAAGAAATCACCATTTCTACCTGGTAATTTTAATAAGCTTTAACATGTAGACATTTTGGGTAGCATATTGCTTGTTTTTAAGAAATATGCCCTCCTTTTTTCTTCTGAAGGTGATGTTTGTTGAATGTTTTGAATCTCACTGCAGTTGATTGGTATTTGGAAAGGATGACAGCATAAAACTTCTTAAACTTCTTTCTTTTCTTAACTTGTCTTCAGTTAGTTCCTCCTGACTAGTCACCAGGGCCTGAAATTTGCCTTGTTCTTGACTGTTCTCTTTCGGCTGTGTTTGGGCGCCTCCTCCCATTCTTCTCACCCCAGGTGCTTCCTGCATCTGGCCACATGGGTCTGTATCTCCTGACCATCTCTCTCTCATGTCCCCCCTAAATGTCACCATGAGCAGGTGCTGCTGCAGCCCAGCTTCCTCAGGCTCCTGGCCCTTTGCTGTGACGTGCCCACGGCCACCTCGTGGCTGTCCGGCCTCCGTGAGCCGTCCAACCTGCATTTCTAGCCCTCCCTCTCACTGCTCTTCTGGGTACAGACTTACTGCTTAGTCAAGTTGGATTCCTGCTGTTTGTGGACATGGCCGTGTTTTCAGAACATCATGCTTTTCTGCAGGCTTTCTGCATCAAGAATGTCTTCTTCCTCACCTTCCCTTCGTTCTCTGCCAAATCTCAGCTGTCGTTCAAGGCCAGCTTAACTGCTGCCTCTGAGGGGTGCTTTTCCTCTTCCCACCTCCTACAGCACTTAGGGTTTTTAGGATTCTTACATTTGCTCGTGTTAATTGTTATGCAGATGCAATCTAATGATGCTTCTAGCTAATCAGCTGTCTCTGGGCCGGATTACGTCGTTTTCATTTCTGAACATCCTACAGAGCTCAATATGGCCCTTTGCACAGGAGCAGACATTTACTGAATCTTTCTTGGAAAAGACAGATTCCTGTCTTTGGGGCAAAACTGTTCCTATAAAAACCTCTTGTAGGTGTCTTGGGCAATAAGTGCTTTCTTGCTGTGAAGCATGGAATAACATTGCCATCTCTGTTAACACTTCTTTCCTAGACTGAATTTTTTCATTTACGGTGTGATTGTGAAGTCCTTCTTTCTCCTCCCACAGGACACTGCAGTCCTACTCTTCTTCCCCATCATCTGGCCCTTTTCTCCCCAGGTGGAAGATTTCCATTAGCCTTACCGGTTGCAGGTTTTATATGTTCCTGTTAAACTGATGCAAATCCACTGCCTGTGGGAACGCTCTCCTATGAGTTCCTTGGGCTATTGTCTCTAGTTACTGTGCTAAATTAAAGATACTCTCCCATGGCTCCAAGCTGCTGGGTGAGGAGTGGTGTCAGACTTCCTTCCTGAAAATCCCAAACAGCAAGAGCCCCTTAGACTGAGAAGGTAATCTTCACCCCATGCCCCTTCCAGACCTTCAGGGGCTGGAGACAGCTTTCTCAGCTTTCTGCTCTGCACCAAACACTAGCTAGGGAATCCAGGATGGAACTGAAGGAACTTCCTGTGAGTGCTCTGACTCGGAGTGCTCTGCGTGCAGTTTGTAAAGATGATTATGTGAAGGAATTTCCGAAATACTTGAGTAAAGTACATACATATACAGAGTGCTAAGCAAGTGCGTGCAATTCTAGTAATTTTAGATTAAGTGAGATCCTTGCTTGGATTTTTACATATACTTTGAATAATTCAAGAGATCGTTTTTATTACTGCTTTTCTTTCTCTTTTAGGGGAGCCTATGTGGTAGAAATAAAGATTTCTATATTCATGGTTCATACAAATTACTTGTTATTCTATATTATTTCACACTTTTTATATGAAGGTACTTAATAAACACTTTTAAAATTTCTTATTCATTTGGACATAGTTGCATTTAGTTTGAAAATTTCATGATTTAGCTTATTTGTGTAAAATTTTCTGATAGTAAGGTATTCAGAGTTCATGAGATTTCCTTTAGGTTCTCTTCTGAATGATGTTGTTTATAATTCAGTGTGAGTTTTATCTTTCCTTGAGACCTTCCTTAATTTTTTAAAATAGTAACCTGGTTTTGTGGTGGTTACCCATTATCTACTGAATGTAACATAACGCTGTAAATATATAAGCGTTAAAAAGGGTAACTGTTAGAAGTGTACGATGCGGGTGCAGAGTCAGTGCACAGGCAATGCATAGTGACATCACGCAGTTTACAGATTAGAGTCCTAATGTCAGGGGACTGCTCAGTGAAAAAGTGCTCTGAGTTTGGAGATAAGTCACTGGGCCACATTATGAAAGTAAAAGCATTGCTGAGTTGATGGAGGGGAACCAAGTGTTAACAGACCTGTGCGAAGCAAATGGAGTTAGATTCAGATGAGATAGGACAACATTCTACTCTAAGGATCATTGTAACAATTTCATTTTAAGTTGTTTTCCCTATTAAAAAAAACCCCAAATTTTGTAGTATTAAGTTTTGTTAATTTATTGCTACCATTTTATGCAAATCCTACACTTAGATGAGGGTGTGTTTGGCTGCTGTCATGTGCACACACACATTGTTGCACAGGTCACAAGAGTCACATTTTAACCATTGTCTGTTACTCAGGTTTAAGTTTTAGAAAGAACTTGAAAAGTCATTTACTGTCTTTCCACATAGATCCCTGTTTCTTTTTCTGTTGGGTTATCTTTTTCTTACTGATTTGTTGGAGTTCTTTATACATTCTAGATATTCTTTATTGTTTATATGTGTTTCAAATATTTTCTCCAGTTTGAACTTCTCCTTTTACTCTCTTTAAGGCACATTTTGATGAATAGATGAAGATTTTTACTTTTAATGAAGTTAAGTTGATCAGTCTTTTTGTTTATAGTTTGTGCATTTTCTGTTTTAGGAAGTCTCTCCTTACCCATCTTGGATTCCCCCATATGTTCTTCCAAAAGTATTAAAGATTTGCCTTTCACATTTCATTCATGAGCTCACCTAGACTCTATTTTTGTGTATGATAAGAGGTAGGATTGAAATCTGATTTTTTTCTGTGCGGTGCCTAGTTGTCCGGCACCATTTACTGAAATATGTCTCTTTTCTCCTGTGATGTGTACTGCCAGTTTTGTTGCAGATCTAGTTTGCATGCAGGTGTGTGTCTGGCTCTGGACTCTCAGTTCTGTTCCTGTGTGTTACTATCCACACCACACCTTCTCCATTATTTTGAAATGGAGGTAACTCTTGAAATACATACTATAGATCTTATTATTCAGTCTCTTCAGGATTATCTCGGTCTTTAGTTAGGAAAATGGACGTCTTTGAAATACAGTCATCCCTAGGTATCCATGGAGGATTAGTCCCTGGACCTCCCACAATACCAAAACCCATGGAGGCTCAAGTCCTGGATGTAAAATAGTGTAGTATTTCCATATAACCTACACGCATCCTCTAGTATACTTTAAATATGCTGCCCCCAACCCCCGGGCCACCGACTGGTACCAGTCAGTGGCCTGTTAGTAACCTGGCTGCACACCAGGAGGTGAGCGGCAGGCAGGTGAGCAAAACTTTGTAGTATTTACAGCCGCTCCCCATCGCTCGCATCCCTGCATAAGCTCCATCTCCTGTTAGATCAGTGGCGGCATTAGATTCTCACAAGAGCGCGAACCCTACTGTAAATAGCACATGCAAGGGATCTAGGATGTGCGCTCCATAGGAGAATCTAATGCCTGATTGCCTGAGGTGGAGCTGAGGCGGTGATGCTAGCACTGGGGAGCGGCTGCAAATACAGAGAGCAGAGAGGTTTGACTGCACGATAAATATAAGGCACTTGAATCATCCCTAAACCATTCCTCCCCCCGCCCCCCTCCAGTCCATGGAAAAATTGTCTTCCATGAAACCGGTCCCTTGTGCCAAAAATGTTGGGAACCACAGCTTTAAATCATCTAGATTACTTATGATACCTAATATGATGTAAATGCTATGTAAATAGTTGTTATAGGCCGGGCACAGTGGCTCACGCCTGTAATCCTAGCACTCTGGGAGGCCGAGGCGGGTGGATTGTTTGAGCTCAGGAGTTCAAGACCAGCCTGAGCAAGAGCGAGACCCCGTCTCTACTAAAAAAAATAGAAAGAAATGATCTGGACAACTAAAATTATATATAGAAAAAATTAGCCAGGCATGGTGGCACATGCCTGTAGTCCCAGCTACTCGGGAGGCTGAGGCAGGAGAATTGCTTGAGCCCAGGAGTTTGAGGTTGCTGTGAGCTAGGCTAATGCCATGGCACTCACTCTAGCCAGGGCAACAGAGTGAGACTCTGTCTCAAAAAAAAAAAAATAGTTGTTATACTGTATTGTTTAGGGAATAATGGCAAGAAAAAAATATCTGTACATGTTCAGTACAGATCCACCTGTCCCTTTTTTTGGTTGTTGTATTCCATCTGTACTTGTGTCTGCATACATAAAAGAAGATGAAAGTTTTTAAACATTTATATTCAGCATTGAAAATAAGGACACTGTTTTCCATTGCTATGGTCTTTATAAAGGACTTATTTCAAATTAAAAAAAAAGTTAAGGTGCTAGTGTAACTCTGCTGTATCTTTTAACAGCGCTTTTGCATAGAACAATTTGAGTCAGCATGCAAGCAACTTCTCTTTTTGTCACATACCTGTGTTTAGGGAAAATTATGCCCATTTAATAGAAAAGTCCCAGTGAATGTACTGCAATCAGCTTAAAGCAGTGTTAAAAATACCAGTGTGAAGGGCACACAAAAATTGGTTCTTTATAAGTTATTAACTGGAATTCCTGATCATGAAGTAGGCACAAGGAGATCCTGTCCTTAGGGCTTTCCTCCCTGGAAGAGCACTTTTAAATAATTTTTAAAAACCTTTAGCCTCATGCTGCTGAACTGCTGGACGGAAGTCCTGAATTATTTCTGGAGCGACTTGCAGGAGGGCAGGTGCCCCTGTTGAAAACGCTGAGGGCATTCTGGGCCTCATCTGAGAATTGTTTTCTGTGTCAGTGCAACCTAGATAAGCCAGTACTGTTTGTGCATCTGCCAAGGTCCTAGCCTAAAGGTGCTAGGAACCACAGGGGAGCGATGTGCTTGTAACAAGATCAGCAGGTCCTCTGGTCCCTCTGTACCTCCCCTGAGTTCTGCAACTTTGGAGGATACCAGTTTCTGTGCATTTGGATCTGGATATTCAACTCCTCCTTGGGTGACAGTAACCAGCACTCGCTCTCTCTTCTCCACGCCTTGGTTTGCCATGACTTCACTTTTTCCACTGCCTGTGCCTGTCTGAAGGAAAGCAAAGTAACTCCTCCGCAATGTCTGCTTGTCTAAAGCAGCAGGCTGGTTGCCACCTGCTGGTCAGAGCCACTCTTCCGCAGCTGCATGAGCAGAGTCATGAGCGTCTGCTGTAAAACGGGGGCACCTGCGCCTCAGACTGGCTGCGATCTGCTCGGTAGGAGGAACGCTCCTGGGGGTCTCTTCCTGCACAGTCTGGAACACGTGTCTGAGCAGACGGAGGCACGGAAGGACTCCTTTCCTTAGGCAATAATCGTGTGAGGAAGGACCGTGAACTCCACTTGTGAGAATGTCCTTTTGAAGGCACAGCTGGGGGCTGGCGAGAATGTCTGTAAGCCGTCCCGGCACACTCAGCACGGCTGCGTTGCTTCACGGCCTGCTTGCTGCTGCAGGCTTTGCTGGCTCTGCCGGCAAGCCAACAGCACGGTCGGGAACGTCAGCTAGAGATGCCTGCCTTTCTTCCTCCGGTGCCGGTGTCAGTTCTAACAGAATTTTCAACTTTTCACTTAGTGGAGTCAACAGATTCCTCATTAATTCTTGCTTCCTTTTTGATGGGTATTTGCTGTGAATAGTCAGTACTCCGGCTGTCTCAAATAAATACTTGATTGTGGATATTCAACAAGGACTGGTAACCATTCTCAGGTGGAGAAAGTGCTAGTAAGTCTTGTGTTCTATTCAGAATATCCTCAAAGAAAGGGTCTATTTTTTTCTTGAGAGATCTGACAAACCTGGAAAGCAGGTGCACAGTTCTGCATGCTTCGCGCGGGAATGTTGCAGGCCTCTGTGCTCTAAGAAAGCCATTTGTACCCACGCAGTGCACTGAGGTTCGACCATGGAAAACTTTTCATAACTGGACAACCGTTTTGAAGAACTCCAGTGTCACAGAGTTGTGCTAATAGGAGCTGACTCCTGACGTTACCAAAGTCCAAATAGTATCTTGCAAAACCCTAGCTATTGAACCATCACCTGAGAGGCAGCTCTGTGAGATACTGGAAGAGCTTCTGTATGGACACAGACAGCACTTCTACTGCTCCGTGAGCTTCCACAACCGTGCAGTCTGCCAGTGCTGCAGCGTAGAAATGCAAGTGCGAGCAGAAGCCAGCGGTAACTGGTGAAACTTGAGCAAGAGTGTCTGACTGTAACTTCAGTGGTTTTCTGTATTCTACAGACATGGGCCCATCGTCCTCGTTTTCAAAGATACAGTCTTCATCATAAGTCAGTTTTTTATAACAGCCAGCATGATTGCCTCCCCATCAGCTTTTTGCTGATCTCAGAACACTGTAAGCTGTTTCAAAATACGAAGATTATCATAGCAAAACCCAGTAACATTAGAAGAGACGTCGTCAGTGTTGTGAGCCAGCCACTGCGGCATCAGCACCACTTTTGTTTCAGTGGCTCATGCTGCCTCTGAGCATTCTTGATGTCTGCTTTCTTGATTAATTTAGTCCAGGTAACTCTCAGTGACTGTCTCTTTCCATTTACCAGCCAGGAGGTCACCAGCATGTTCCTGGTCCATCCTGGGAAACCAGCAAACTGTAGTACTTGGCACAAAGATTCTCCTAGTTGCGTTTTATCACCAGGGTCTATTCCTTTATGTGCCATTTCAGACAACCAGTCATATGCTTCCCCTGCAAAACTTCTTCAGACTTAAGACCTAGAGCATATCTACAAACCATCGTTAGTGATAGGGATTAATTTATGTATGAGACTTATGTGTGAAGCCCTAATGACTCCATGGCACTGACACGTCACTTCTCAGTGAGTATACTGGTCCCGTTGTGGGATTTGGTACCAAGATTTCCCCAGGTTCGAGATGCACTGTTCCCTCGTGGCATCTTTCATTAGGACATTCCTAAGAGCCAGCTCCGCTGTCCGCACTACGTCACGATCCAGCAGCTCTGAAGCGATGGCCGTGAGCAGGTGCAAATCCGCCCCCCTTGGATTAGGTCCACTTCTAAGAGAATGTGTGCCTCCCACGCCCAACACAACACAAAGCAAAAACTTGGGCCATTCAGTGAGATATTCTGTAACAAAAAGCAAGATGACTTGGGCAGCTGTATTTCATATAGGGATCTTCTCTAGCTGGGGAGTCAACTTCTGAGCTGGAAGCCAAGACATGAGCATCTCCCAAATTAGTTACTGAACAGCAGTTCTGGATATTTGTATTTAACTTGATGTTCTAGTACTTGAAAGCAGAAAGACTTGATGTGGCCCTCACTGTGCGTCATCCGGGCTAGAACTCCTGTACACACCTGCCAGCTGTCAGACCAGGGCCCTTTGCCGGAACCAGCATTTGGATTTCGCCCTGGAAGAGCCTGGGCATCCTTTCCAGCTGCTATACTGGAGTTGCTGATTACAGTAGGTGCCCTCTGATCTCACAGAAGGATCCCCAGACGTCTTTCTGGTCACTGCATCCTGCCTCCCCACCTGCACTGCCCAGGGCCGGCCAGCAGAGAGCGGCCCTCATCCTCGCCACCCTTTTCCTCCACCGTGGTGCGACTAATGCTGGGCCGTGTCCCCTGGTGCCTTCTCTTGTCTGGGAGCCGACTGGAGAGTGAAGAGAACACATCTAGATGCTTTTCTCTCCTGCCAAGAGCCTTCCGTGGCATGTGGGGCTTTCTGTCATCCAGCCCTGCCCCGCTCTCCAGCTCTGACTCTTGCGATTCCACTGGACAGCCCATACCTCAGCCATATTCAACTTCAAGTTTTTGGAACTTATCTGCATACCTGGCTTTTACTTCTTCTTTTGTCTGATAAATGTACCTCAGACCATGTCCTTGGCAGATACCTACCTCCAGAGCTCAGCTAGACGACCGCCTTATTTTTGCAGAAGTGTCTGAGCACTCTTCTCCCGTGGAAGGCATCAGCGTTGTCTTCGCACCTGTCTGGGCAGCTCTGATGCTCCACGTCGTGCTAGGTTGTACAGCCTGGCCTGCTTCTCTGCTAGACCGCAGTCCTTTCAAGGGCAGGGGCTTGACTTGTTAGATACCCTTTGATGCCCAGCGTGGTACCTGACACATGGTAATGCTTTTCCTGAAGTAAAGCTGGGAGGACAGACCTCGTGGCGAAAACTGCATTCCGCAGGATCGCGTGGACCTTACTATGAACCCTGGCTTTTCCCTGGCCAGCTGGCCCTGAGCAAGTCAGTTCACCTCTAGGATTTCAGCCATTCCATCTGCGAAACGAGGCTAGTGGTAGAATAAATGGAAGAGAATTGAAGGAGAAGATCATGCAAAGTGTGTAACAGAGCGCCTGACACATAAGTGCTTAATGAATTACATATGTTTTAAAATTATTTTTTAAACAGGCGAAACTTGCTCATGCCACACGATTTGAAAGATACAAAACGGTACACAGTGAAAAGTAAAAGGTCCACTGCTCATCCGCATCCTTATCTCCCTCAGGGCACCTCCCCAGGGAACTGTGTCACCAGTGTCTTCTGTGTCCTCTGAACAAGCATGGGCATCTCTATTGTTTTCCAGGAGGATGGGTGGCATCCTGCTAGAAACACAATAGAATGTGGATATTATTCTTCAGGTTACTTCTTTCCACCTGGTATCTTATTTTCAAAATGCCTCAACAGTGTTCCACTTTATGGGTGTGTCATAGTTCAACCGGTCTGCTGTCGATTACATAAGTGGACATCCAGGTTATGTGCCACCTTTGGCTAACACGAGCGATGCTGCAGTGGGTATCTTTGTGGCCCTGTCATTTCACACATGTAAATTTATCTCTGGGGACGTTTCCAGAAGTGGCAAAGGTTTGAAAGGGTAAATTCTATAAAGATTGTTTTAAGATTTGAATTTTGAAATAATTTCAGTCTTAACAGAAATGTTTCAAAAACAATACATACTTTCATCCAGATTCCCCCAAATGTTGTCATTTTACTACATCTGCTTTCTCGTTTTACTTATTTTTTCCCTGAATTTTCTGAGAGTGACTTGCAGATATAATGCTCCTTTAACTCTGAATACTTCAGTGTGTATTTCCTAAAATCAAGGACATCTTCTTACATAATCATAATAATATAGTCATCAATATCAGGACATTAAAATTGACCCAATACTATTGTCCGGTCTACAGACCTTATTAAGATTTCATTATTTGTGTAAGTAATGTGCTTGGTAACAAAAGAAAAAAAAACTTATGCATGCCTTTAAAATTTTGATACATATTTACGATTTCCTTTCACTGAGTTGTGTGGATTTATACTTCCCATAGCAATGTATTGAAATGTCTATTTCCTCTCAGCCTTTGCAAGAGATTGTCTTCAAAATTTAGGGATCTTTTTTACTCATCTGATAGGTTAGAAAATGCTAACTCGTTGCAGTTTTAATTGGCATTTCTCTTATAAGGAGTAAAGTTGAGAACTTTTCATGCAAGAGTAGCTATATTTTTCCATTGGACTAATTCTTGATTTTTATTAGCCATGATATGTTAAAGATGATAGTATTTTGTGAGCTGTATTTGTGGCATACAGTTGACCCTTGAACAACACGGTTTGAATTGTGTGGTGTTACATGTGGATTTTCTTCCACCACTCCCTTCCTGAGACAGCAAGACCAATGCCTCCTTCCTCCTCATCCTCAGCCTCCTCAACAGGAAGACGACAAGGATGGGGACCTGCATAATGATCCACTTCCACTTAATGAATAGTAAATATATTTTCTTTTCCTTATGATTTGCTTAATAGCATTTTATTTTCTCTGGCTTACCTTATTGTAAGAATACAGTATATAATATGACGTACAAAATATTCATAATATTAATTGACTTATTGGTTGAGGCTTCTGGTCAATAGTAGGCTATTACTAGTTGTTTTCAAGGAGTCAGAAGTTACAAGCAGATTTTCAACCGCATGGAGTTGGCACCTGTAAGCCCCAAGTTCTTCAAGGGTCAACTGTACATTCCTTTGTAATTTGTTTGCCTTTTTGAGTTAAATAAACTTTTTTAACTGGGAAGAAATGTTTTGTTTTTATATAGCCAAGTTTGTCAATGTTCTATGACTTTTGGGCTTGTGTGATATTTAGACTTCAACACTGATACTGGAAACATAACTTCTTCTTCTATCACTTTTATAATTCTTGTTTCAAACTAGATCTTTGATTCAGTTTTATCTTTTTCAGGTGGCCACCCAGCTGTCCAAACACCATTTATTAAATAAATCATATTTTCCCCCCTGAAATGTGATGCCACCTTTATCACACCTTACACTCCCAAATCTTTATGGGTCTTTTCTGGATTCTGTTCTACTCCACTAGTCTTTCTTTTTATTCACGTGTTCTGGTACCAGAGTTTTAGCTTTCTGGTGTACTTTAATAACAGGAGCTTAGTCCTCTCTTAATACTCTTTTTTTTAAAGGTGTATTCTTGACTATTTTCACATATTAATTTTTTTCAGACATACTTCAGAATCTTCTACTAAAGTCCTAAAAACTTTGGTTCTAAAAATCAGTGTTCTTGGTATTTGTATATAAGTGACAAATTAAACCAGGGGGAACTGACATCTTTATAACTTTTAGTCTTTGTACCAAAGAATAAGTATGCATTTTCATTAATTCATCTTTTTTTTTACTTTTTAAAAAATATTAATATTTCAGTAGTATTCTAAAATTTTCTATACTCTAGTTTCTCTTCAGATCATATATATCTTTCACCTTGTAAAATTTTCTTCTGGGCATTCTTTTTATTAATAGATAGGAAGGGTGTTGATTTTCTTATATTAAAACTTGGGCATCTTAAAGACTGAAATGTAAAACCTGACACCATAAAAATTCTAGAAGAAAACATAGGAAAAACTCTTTTGGACATTGGCCTAAACAAAGGATTTATGATTAAGAACTCAAAAGCAAATACAACAAAAACAAAAATAAATACATGGGACTTAATCAGACTAAAAAGTTTCTGCACAGCAAAAGAAATAATCAACAGAGTAAATAGACAACCTACCGAATGGGAGAAAATATTCATGAACTATACATCTGACAAAGGACTAATACCCAGAATCTATAAGGAACTCAGATCAGCAAGATAAAAACAAATAACCCCATCAAAAAGTGGGCAAAAGAGATGAACAGATTCTTTTCAAAAGAAGATAGACAAATGGCCAAAAAACATGAAAAAAATGCTCAACACCCCTAATTATCAGGGAAATGCAAATTAAAACCACAATGAGATACCACCATACCTCTGTCAGAATGGCCATTATTAATAAGTCAAAAAACAATAGATGTTGGAGCAGATGTGGTGAAAAGGGAATCTTATACACTGTTGCTGGGAGTGTAAACTAGTACAACCTCTGTGGTAAACAACATGGAGCTTCCTCAAGAAACTAAAAGTAGACCTGCCATTTGATCCAGTAACTGCACCACTGGGTATCTACTCAAAGGAAAAAAAATCATTATATCAGAAAGATACATGCACTCATATGTTTATGGCAGCACATATCAGAATTGCAAGGATACAGAACCAACCAAAGTGGCTGCCAATCAAAGACTGAATAAAGAAAATGTGGTATAGATATACCATGTGATAGTACTCAGCCATAGAAAAGAATGAAAAAATGTCTTTTGCAGCAACTTGGATGGAACTGGAAGTCATTATCCTAAGTGAAGTATCTCAGTAAAGGAAAAACAAATACCTCATGCACTTGTAAGTGGGAGCTGAACAGTGGGTATGCATGGTCATACATATAGAGTAGAATAATGGACTTTGGAGACTCAGAAGCGGGGAGGTTGGGAAGGAGTGAGGAATTAAAAATTACCTTCCAGGTACAATGTTCACTATTCAGGTGACAGGTACCCTAAAAGCTCTGACATCACCACTATACAATGCATCCATGTAACAAAAACACTTGTACCCCCTAAATCTATTGAAATAATAATTAAAAAACCTAAAACTTGGGCATCTTCCTGTGTTCTAGGCTTTGTAGATTATATGATCATATCATTTGTAAAGAATGATTTTGCCTTTTTGTTTCTAACTTATACTATGTATTTCTTTACCTTGTCTAATGTCATTGACTAGTATCGCTAGAATACTATAAATTAATGTCAGTCATAGTGGCCTTTTCTCCCTGACTTTAATATGAATGCTTTTAGTATTTTCCTATTAAGTTGAAAATTTAATAGAATTATATGTTTTACTCACCTCTTCTTGTTTTTAGACTTTTTTTTTAAAGTTAAGACTAGATATTAAGTTTTAGCAGATGCCTTTTCATGTTGAAGATTACATTATATGTTTTTTCTTTCTAAATTTATCAGTATGTTTGAAGAGAAGAGCTGTTGTTCAGCTCCAGGGAAGCTTGCTACATAGGAATGCAGATTTGGTTTTCCAGATCTTTCAATTTGTCAGAGTTAGAAATTTGGATTCTGTTTTCTTTTTTTAACACTGTGTGGGCCAAATAAAACGTATGCAGGCCAGATTTGGAGACAGCTGCAGCACAGTTTGCAGTCTCTATTCCAGCTAATTCCCAGAAATAATCAGAACCTCGTGGCAGTCTTAACCTATATATTACATACTTTTATTTTTATTTGGAAAAAATGTGGTTTCTGAGGTAGTTTCCTAATTTTAGCTAACAGATATTACAGTTGTCTCATACTTATTTTTATTTTTATTTTGTTTTTTTCAATCCAAGCCCTACTTAAGCATCTCGTATCTTTCTATACCTTACATTTCTAATTTGTCATGGTAAGTAAGACCTTTAGGTAATTATGTGTGTTTCTGAATTAATTTTTGCCTATTACTTTTAAGCAGTCTTAAGTTTTAGACTTCTTTAAAATAAGCAATATCATTTCCCTTGTTTCCTACTTTTTAAAATTCCTGTGGTTCCTGTCTGTTCCTTTCTTTGTCCTTGTTTCTATTCTGCCACTGTTTTTAAAAAATGTTCTTTCTTTTTTTTTAACCTAACTCCCTTTTCTATGTGAAATTATTCTCCTAAAGAATATTATGTTAGGGAAAATGCATTTTCTCCTTTTACAGATTTACTTGCATATATGGAGAATTCCTTGTATTTACTGATAACAGAGAAAAGCAAACAAGATTTTCATTTTCTCCTAAGAAAACTGTCTGTACAGACACAGTTAAGTAGATTTCAGTTAAAATTTTCTGATGAATTTTATTACCGTGGCCAAAATCTTTGATTTCATGTGCATTCTTTACCTGAATTATCTTTTTAATTACTATAGTTGTGCATTTAATTTCAGATGCATAAATCTAATCAAAAATTTTAAAAATAAAGTGGTTTTGTTGAATTTTGTTACTTGAAATTTTTTATATTTTAGAAATCATTTTACAGTAGTTTCCCCTTATTTGCAGTTTCACTTTTTGAAGTTTTAGTTACCTGAGGTCAGCTGAGGTCTGAAAATGTTAAATGGAAAATTCCAGACATAAACAATTCGTAAGTTTTAAATTGCATGGGCTTCAGTCTGTAGCTGTCTTGCTCCACCCGCCCGGGAGGCGAATCGCCCCTTTGTGCAGCCCACCTTCGCTCTACATGCCACACCTGAGTCACTCAGTGGGTCTTGGTTATTGCAGGAGGAAACACACAGGGCTCGGTTCGGCGCACGGTTCCACGCGTCCTCGGGGGTCTCGGACCGTGTGCGCCGCAGGTGAGGGAGGACTGCTGGACTTGGTGTACTTCCATGAATCTCTTCTGTCAGGAATATTTTTAACTTGATTCAATGTTGAGTAATATTCAGAGTTACGAAAGACAATCTTTTGTATTCGAGCCTGAATTCATATATACTATTTCTTTGTCTTCACTATTTAGAAATCCCCTTTTATAGCGTATGAACTTAACCGTTGCCTAAAATCGTTTCCATTTGTAGTATGTCTTATTCGTGAGATCAGATAGGCTCAACAAATACCTCTTCGAACTTCCTTCCTTCCCTCCGTGTTGAGCTGGGCACGGAGCCATTCCATCAAAGCCATTCCATCAACGCGGCGTCCACCCTCGCCCGGGGCGCCTGTTAGCATGGCCCTGTTCCCTTTTCAGCGGGGGCTCTCGTCTCGGAGGCGGACCGCTGGGGGCTTGTGCGAGGTTAAGTCGTCGTCCCGGTGGATCCCCGTGGCGGGGGCGCCAGCCGTCCCGTGGCCGCTCCGTGGGCTCGCCCCGGGCGCGCACGAGTGCCTCTCCTGTCGCGCAGGCTCGGTCCGGGAGGAGAACGGCGTGCGCTGGCACGTGTGCCCCTACTGCACCAAGGAGTTCCGCAAGCCCAGCGACCTGGTGCGCCACATCCGCATCCACACGCACGAGAAGCCCTTCAAGTGCCCGCAGTGTTTCCGCGCCTTCGCCGTCAAGAGCACGCTGACGGCGCACATCAAGACGCACACGGGCATCAAGGCGTTCAAGTGCCAGTACTGCATGAAGAGCTTCTCCACGTCAGGCAGCCTCAAGGTGCACATCCGCCTGCACACAGGTGCGCGGGGCGCGGGGGTGGGGGTGGCGGCGGGGGTGCGCTTCTGTTTCCGTTCCTCGGCCTTCCTGGGTTACCCTCTGCGGGCCAGGCAGGAGGTATCCGGGTGGAGGACCAAGGTGCGACCTTGACCTTCCTGGGCTAACGATGTAATGTGGGGCGGCGTTAAACAGGTGACCTTTATGAGCATATGTTGCAAAGGGTGCAGGGGGCGCCTTGTGGGGACCAGACTTAGGAAGTAGAGCAGCGGGCCCGTGGGGAGGAGACGCGCTGTGCGGCTGCAGCAGGGACGGCGTGCACTGAGTGCCCAGGGGCCGCCTGTGCCGGGGCCTTCGGCAGGGAGACGTCAGTGCCTGCTTTCCACTCGGATGTTTTGGGATCAGTGTTACGGCATGAAATCTTTCCTGTTTGGGCTCTGATTTTTTTAAATAACAGCTTTATTGAGATATAATTCACATATCATAAAATTCATGTTCTTAAAGTATAGAATTCAGAATGGTGCAACCCACACCACTACTATGATTCTAGAAAAATTTTATCACCCCCAGAAGAAACCCTGTACTCATTAGCGGTATCTCCCCCATGTTCCCTCGGGGTTCCCCCACTGGGCTGACCATGTGGATGAGTATTTGAAAAAATGAAATTAGTCAATTTTTTAAAAATATGTCTTTCTTTGGAATCTACATTTTCACTTACTGATAAAATAATAAAAGAAGGAAATACTGTTCAGAAATGGGACACAGTAGTAGAGGATCATTAAGAAGATATTATTACTGTCATCAATATTTACAGTCAATAACCACGACCATTTACTGCTTGTTTACAATGTGCAAGACACTGCTAAGTGCTATTTAAACATCAGTGTGTGTAATCTCAGCAACAAACCTGGAGGTGGGCATTGTTATGTCAATTTATAGATTACAATATGAGAGAAAGCAGTTTTATACACTTTAGAATTCTTAAGGACTGCTAGTTGTTTGGATATCTGTATTTTACAATTTAAGGCTTTGTCCTGAAAATAGTAAATGTTCTATTTTACGTACAGTGCTCTTATTACATGCTTTGACATCTATAATATGCTGAATATGCACTGTACACAAACAAGGGGAAAAAGTCTACTTTATAATACCTATGAAATTATAAGCAGGGAATAATAACACATTGAATATTCAAATTAATATTGGAAATACTAACATTTTATGTTGGCATTCACTGTTGAGATTTAATTTCTGGAAATCTAAAATGTGCTTTTCTTTTTATTAGGAGTTAGACCTTTTGCGTGTCCTCACTGTGACAAAAAATTTCGAACCTCAGGCCATAGGAAGACTCACATTGCTTCCCACTTTAAACACACGGAATTAAGGAAGATAAGGCACCAGCGTAAGCCCGCAAAGGTTCGTGTGGGCAAGACAAACGTTCCAGTGCCTGATATTCCTTTGCAAGAGCCGATTCTCATAACTGACTTAGGTAAGATGGGTGGAAGGCGTCTTTACGGTTTGTTGAGTAATCTTTTCTTTAGTATTTTATGCATCGTAGATAGATGTTAAGGACTGTGTACTTAAATAGTTTTAGGCCTGGCGATAATAAAGTCTTTGTTAAGCCTAGTTTGGCTTTATGGGCTAGTATGTTTCACAGTCAAGATTAAAATCCTAGTTGTGTCTAAACTACTGCTCAAATTGTGTTCTTGGTTCAGAGAGAATATGTGTAAGTGAAGATAGTCATGTATACATCCTCACTGAAGAAACATTGCTGCCTGAGTGAAACTGCTGCAGGTGGCGAGGGTTTTTATGTGGACACACAGTGCACTTCGTTGTTTCCATCTTTGAGTTCCCACGTGGGGTGCGACAGATTATTTGGGCTGCTTTGATCTTTGAATTAAAAAGGAAAAGAAAAATCTACCGGTTTTTAAGTTCTTTTTAGGCTCAATGTTGTTATAATCAATCCAGACTATGATTTTGTTAACTAGCCAGAATATACTATTTGCTAGAATCTTTAGAAAAAACAATTTTTGTAAGTACTGGAACAAAATTTAGGAAACCCCATTGTTTTAGTACATTTGAGCTGCTATAACAAAAATATCATAAACCGGGTAGCTTACAAATAATAGAAATTGATTTTTCACAGTTCGTTCTGGAGGCTGGGAAATCTGAGAATAGGGTACGGGCAGAGTCAGTGTCTGAGAGGACTGTCCTCCTCACAGACGGTGCTTTCTGGCCGTGTCCTTGCGTGGCCGAAGGAAGGGAGCGGGTCGCTCCCGGGGGCCTCTTTCGTAAAGGCACCACTAATCCCACTTGTGGAGGGTCTGCCCTCACAGCCTGACTACCTCCCGAAGGCTGTACCTCTTATTGCTCTCACGCTGGGAATTAGGGTTTGACATAGGGATCTGGGGGGACACAAACATTGAGACCATAGCACCTATTAAATGCTATGTGCGAATTTATATTTTTATGCAATTTCTATACTTTATCATCTTCCTAGGCAAGGTAATCCAGTCTATTAGCAAAACTAATATTAAACAAAATATAATTCAGTGTAAATGAAGGTTAAATGGTATACAGAGTTTTTAAAATTTTTTTATTTTTAATTACTGTGGGTACATAATAGTTATACATATTTATAGGGTACATGTGATGTTTTGATACAGGCATACAATGTGAATTAATCAAATCAGGGTAATGGGTTATTCATCACCTCAGGCATTTATCATTTCTTTGTGTTAGGAACATTCCAATTCAACTCTTTTAATTATTTTAAAGTCTACCCTAACTTATCGTTGATTATAGTCACTTCGTTATGCTATCAAATATTGTTCATTCTATCTAACTATTTGCACCCAGTAACCATCCCCACTTTATCCCTCCCTCCCTACTGCCCTTCTCAGCCTCTGGTAACCATCATTCTGCTCTCTGTCTCCATGAGATCAATTGTTTTAATATTTAGCTCCTACATATGAATTAAAACATGTGAGATTTGTCTTTCTGTGCTTGCTTATTTTACTTAACATAATGTTCTCCAGTTCCATCCATGTCATTGCAAATGGCAGGATTTCTTTATTTTTTGTGGCTATAAAATATTCCATTGTATACATGTACCACGATTTCTTTATCCATTCATTCATTGGTGGACACTTAGGTTGATTCCAAATCTTGGCTATTGTGAATAGTGCTGCAGTAAACATGGGAGCACAGATACCTTTTTGATATGCTGAATTCCCTTCTTGTGGCGTATACCTAGCAGTGGGGTTGCTGAGTCATACGGTGGTTGTATTTTCAGGTTTTTCATTTCCATGGTGGCTACACTCATTTCTTGCTTTCTTCCTCAGATTGTTTGCTGTTGGCATATAGAAATGCTACTGATTTTTATATGTTGATGTTGTATCCTGAAACCTTACTGCATTTATCAGTTTTAATAATTTTTGTGTGGAATCTTCAGGTTTCTTTAGATATAAAATCATAGCATCTGTAAATAAGGATAATTTGACTTCTTCCTTTCCAATTTGGATGCCCTTTCTTCTTTCTGTTGTCTGTTGCTGTAGCTAGAACTTCCAGTACTGTGTTCAGTAACAGTGGTGAGAGCGGGCATCCTTGTCTTGTTCCAGATCTTGGAGCAAAGGCTTTCAGTTTTTCTCCATTCAGTATGATACTAGCTTAGGTCTGTCCTAAGTGGCTTTTACTGTGTTGAAGTAAGTTCCTTATATATACAGTTTTTTTTGAGAGTTTTTATCATGAAGGGATGTTGAATTTTATCAAATGCTTTTTCAGCATCAATTGAAAGGATCATAAAAATTTTTGTTCTTCATTCTGTTGATACGTGTCACATTGATTGATTTGCGTATATTGAACCATCCTGGCAAGCCTGCAATGAATCCCACTTGCTAACAATGAATAATTTTTTTAATATGTTGTTGAATTTGATTTGCTAGTATTTTGTCAGGGGTTTTTACACCTATGTTCATCAGGGATATTGGCTTATCGTTTTCTTTTTTTGTTGTGTCTTTGGTTTTGGTATCAGGATGATACAGGCCTCGTACAATGTGTTTGGGAGTATTCTCTCCTCCTTGATGTTTTGGAATAGTTTAAGTAGGGTTGGTGTTAATTCTTCTTTGAATGCTTAGTAAAATTCAGCAGTGAAGCCGTCAGGTCCTGGACTTTTCCTTGGTGGAAGACTTTTCATTCCTGCTTGTATCTTGTAACTTGTTATCGGTTTGTTCAGGTTTTGAATTTCTCCCTGGTTCAGTCTAAGTAGGTGTAGGTTGCATGGGTGTAGGAATTTATCCATTTCCTTTGGGTTTTCCAATTTATTGGCATGTAGTTGCTCATAGTACTTGGGGTTTCTGTAGTATCAGTTGTAATGTCTCCTTTTTCATCTCTGATTTTATTTATTTGAGTCTTCTCTCTTTTTCTTAGTCTGGCTAAAGGTATGTCAATTTTGTTTATCTTTTTGAGAAACCAACTTTTTGTTTCATTGTTCTTTTGTATTTTTTGTTTTAATTTAATTTATTTCTGCTCTGAGCTTTATTATTCTACTAATTTTGGGTTTGTTTTGCTCTTGTTTTTCTAATTCTTTGAGATGCATTGGTAGGTCTTTCATTTGAAACTTTTCTGCTTTTTTGATGTAGGCACTTATTGCTATAAACTTTCTTCCTATTACTGTTTTTGCTGTATCCAGTAGGTTTTGATATGTTGTGTTTCCATTTTGATTTGTTTGCATAAAGTTTTAAATTTTCTTCTTAATCTCTTCATTGACCCACTGATTGTTTAGGAGCATGTTGTTTAATTTCCATGTGTTTGTATAGTTTCCATTTTCCTCTTTTTGTTGATTTCTCATTGTATTCCATTACGATCAGAGAAAATAATTGATCTCGACTAACACATCAGGATTTTCCTCTTCTGGGTAAAGCAGTTGGCTTGTGACGTTTGGTTTTATGAGTAGCATTGACAGGGAATTATTCCCTGTTCTTTTTTTTTTTTGTTTGTAGGTCTTATCCAGCCCATTCCAAGAAACCAGTTTTTCCAAAGTTATTTTAATAATAATTTTGTAAATGAAGCAGATAGACCGTACAAGTGTTTTTATTGTCATCGTGCATATAAAAAATCCTGCCACCTTAAACAACACATCAGGTAAGGTAACAGATTCAGAGATGGAAATTTAGTAGGATAACAGTGATTTAGTGTTCCAGTGACTTCTAGAAGTATTTAGGTAGTGTTAGCTTTTGGTATTTAAAATGTCACATTTGACTCCAAAATATTTATTGATAATTGATATTTTTATTCTTTAATATCTTGACTGAACTATTTTACTCAGAAGTTGCCACTGAACTTCATTTATATGCCCATTGTGTTTCAGTGTTTGCAATTTTCAGGAAATATCAAAGAAACATTTGGTTTATTTCTTTAGAATTATGTTTACATTTTTCAGGTGTATTCCTCTGAGTTTAGATTAATTTTTGGTGCAGTTGAGAAAAGAAAGTAGAAACTTGATCATGGGAGACAGCGTAATGTCATGAAAGAGTGTCAAACTCGGGTTCTAGTTTTATCTCTTCAGGCAAGTCACTTAACCCGTCTGTCTCCGGTTTCCTTATTTATGAAAGGTAGAGAGCTATGTCTTTGCTGCTTAGCTTAAAAAATGTGATGAACAAGTGAAATACAAAATCTGCATTCTAGTTGTAAAACATTATAAAAGTGTAAGAAACTCATTTGTTAAAATTTTATTTTTTTAGGTCACATACAGGTGAAAAACCTTTTAAATGTTCTCAGTGTGGAAGAGGCTTTGTTTCTGCAGGAGTGCTCAAGGCCCACGTCCGAACGCACACGGGACTAAAATCTTACAAGTGTCTGATATGTAACGGAGCGTTCACCACCGGTGGTAGCTTAAGGCGGCACATGGGTATACATAATGACCTTCGCCCCTACATGTGTCCTTATTGCCAAAAAACATTTAAGACCTCACTAAACTGCAAAAAGCACATGAAAACCCATAGGTAGGTATAAATCTGATGATCACTTTTTATAATCTTTATAATTCCTAGATCACGATGAGGAATGTTTTTAGGAAAAATTGTCTTTGCTTCTTATATTATTATTTCTGCCTTGTAGTGTATGGGCTAAAGAAACTTAAGTATCAGTGTCTAAGGATCTGATGAGAGCCATAGACTAAAGCATTAACATTTTCGTTTTAAATTTAATATTGAAGGAGTTTATATTGGGTTAAATGCTTTGTAAGCTCTCCTTTAAAGCTGGTAGTTGATAATTAGATGAAATGCTAGACTACGTCTAGTACACTCAGGTAGTGAAGATTTCAAAAAAGAAAATCTTAGTTGACGCTTTGATTTCTAGGTATATTAACAGCAACTCTGCATGGTGATTATTGCATGTTGTTTTCTGGAAAAGAACATATGTTTTAGATGTTCCATCAATCCATCATTCAATCTCACTTACGTTTTTACTTGGTTGGAAGGGTAGCTCATCTCCAAATGGAGGGGACTCCAAGAGAGTCATTTCTCACTAGAGCTGGGGCTTATTAAGCAAGTATTCATGTGAAGCCACAGCACATCCTAGGAGATTGGAAAGTAAGGGTCAGGAGGCCTGTCCTATCATGAAAGAATATTAAACCGGCTGTCCCAGAACGTTTGCTTCTGGACAGTGTTTTAACTCAGATTTGTCTGCCCAGATGTTCCCTGCAAAAGAAAACACCAAGTATCAGAGTAAGTTAATTGCGATAGATGGTTTTTTGGGGGGTGGGGGTGGGGCATTATCAATCTGGTGCACACTCGACAGAAGAGACGTCTTTGATTTTGCCACTGTTGATGACTCAGCCCAGAAGCTCACCTGCTGTGTGAGGCCATCTGGAAAATATGATATTGGAGGTGTTACGTGGTGGCTCCTGCCATTCACGCATCCAGCTGTACTGCACTTTATGGAGGAAATGCTGTGCCGTACAGGTGTCTGGGAACTGTGGGGTCCATGGTGTGTAGATTGTCTGGATGCTGTATTTCTGCTCACTGTAGCAGGATGATGGGCCCCCAGTTGGCCCAAGAGCTTACCATGCTAAGACGATGGAGCCTCGGGACTGGCTTGCTCAGGGGCCTGTTAAGTCTGTTTCTCCCTGCCAGGAAGCCAGGCCTTCACGATGTGCTTTTGGTGGCAGTGTTGGGAGTATGGGTGTTACACCCTTGTTTATGGCCCCAATGGCCAGTGGTATCATGGCTGGGTCACCTTTATTAAATGGAGTATTGTTGGGTATTATTTGTCATGGGTGACACTGAGGGACACATGCAGGGGATTAATGTCAGACTTTGAGGTGACAATCAAAAGACCGATCTGCCTGTCGCATTGCAGAGCTGTGTGCGCTTTGAATCTGCCTGCAGGAGAGTGTAGACCCAGCGTTCATCCCTTTGTTTGAAGTGTTGGGGATTCCCCAAATACCGCATACACTTGCATCAGAGAGGTATAAAAGGTTACTGTAGTAAAATTTCGTGGAAAAAGCAGACAAGCAAGCAAACAGAAAACAGGCCTCCGCCAGTTACCACGTGAGATGCATCTTTGAGGGCGGGTGGCAGTGCGAGGCGGCTGCCAGACGTCGCCCACGCTCTCTGTGCCCCACATTCGGTTGTGATAGTCAGGCCAGTCTTTGAAGCTACTGCCTCATTTAGTGCAATTCTGTTTCTGAATACTTGAACGCATCGCAGAATTTGAATTGGGAGAGTTTCATTTTAAACATGTGGCATCTTTTTAATTTTTTAGAACTTTCAAAAATTCTGATTTGTGTTGTCCTCCACCCTCAAGGTGCCTTTGTGTGCAGTAGCCTTTGAAAGCACGTGAGCTAAGGCAACAGTTTTCTCTCATTATTCATAGTGTTTCGTTTTTACCTGGATTGCCATCATGACTTCAAAATGAAATAATTTAAGAATAAAAAATGTTGTTTAGTAAATTACAACTTTCACAGTAGTATCCCATGTGAGTAATGGTTGATAGCATCTAATCTTATGAATTATTGTTGATTTTCCTGAAGATACGAGCTCGCCCAGCAGCTCCAGCAGCATCAGGACACGGCCTCGATAGATGACAGCACTGTGGACCAGCAGAGCATGCAGGTCTCCTCTCAGATGCAGGTGGAGATCGAGAGCGGGGAGCTGCCCCAGCCGGCGGAGGGGGTCGCAGGAAACCCTGAGGCCATGTTGGACCTGGAGCCGCAGCACGTGGTGGGCACGGAAGAGGCAGGACTTGGTCAACAGCTGACAGACCAGCCTCTGGACCCAGATGAAGGTGAATGTTTCAGGGTGTTGAACTTCTAGAATGATCCCACAGAGTTTTGCAGCCCTTCACCTCACGGCAGTCCGTGTTGCTCTCTCTCGTCTTGACTTTTCAAGCCACAGCGTGTGACTATGTAGTATGTGCTCCTACATTGTGCTATGTAGTATGCGTGCGTGAGATATTGAATATTTTATATCATCCCATGTATTCTTTTGTATAATTGAAAATTGTTTTAATTGACAAATAATAATTGTACATATTCATGGGGTACATATTGAAGTTTCGATACATATGTTTAGTGATCAGATCAGGGTGATTAGCATATCCATCATCTCAAACATTTATCATTTCTTTGTGCTAAGAACATGCAATATCCTTCTAGCTATTTGGAACCGTATAATATGTTATTGTTAACTATAGTCATCCTACAGTGGTATAGAATAGTACCACTGGTTCCTCCTATCTGTCTAGCTATAATTTTGTATCTTTTAACAAATCTCTCCCTATCCCCGCTTCCCTCTGCTCTTCCTAGCCTCTGTATCCTCTGTTCTACCTTGTACTGCTATGAGATCAATTTCATTTTTAGCTTCCATGTATGAGTGAGAACATGGGGTGTTTTTCTTTCGGTTCCTGGCTTATTTCACTTAACATGATGTCCTTCAGTTCCATCCGTGTCGCCGAGATGATTTGACATGATTTCATTCTTTGCTATGAGCTGCAGTAAACATGGGGGTGCAGATAGCTCTTTGGTACACTGATTTCCTTTCCTTTGAATAAATGTCCCATAGTGGAGTTGCTGGATGATGTGGTAGTGCTATTTGTAGTTCTTTGAAGAACTTCCGTACTGTTCTCCTTAGTGGCTGTACTAGTTTGCATTCCTGCCAGATGGTTGTAAGAGTTCCCTTTTCTCCGCATCCTTGCCAGCATTTGTTGTTTTTTGTCTTTTTGATAGTAGCTATCCTGGGGCGAGATGATACCTCACTGTGGTTTTGACTTACGTGTCCCTGATGATTAGTGATGTGGAACATTATTTTCATATATTTCTTGGCCATTTATATGTCTTCTTTTGAGAAATGTCTGTTCAGATCATTTTCCCATATTTCTTGCCCATATTTTTAAAGGATTGCTTGTTTTTCTGCTATTGAGATATTTGAGTTCCTTGTATATTCTGGATATTAATCTCTTGATGGAGGAGTAGTTTTGCAGGTATTTTCTCCCACTCTGTAAGTTGTGTTTTCACTCTGTTGATTGTTTCCTTAGCTGTGCAGAAGCCTTTAAGTTCGATACAATACCATTTTTTTATTTTCGCTTTTGTTGCCTATGCTTTTGAGGTCTTATTCATAAAATCTTTGCCAAGACCAGTGTCCTAAAGTGTTTTCTTCAAGTTTTATTGTTTAGTTTTATTGTTTTGGGTCTTAGCTTTGAGTCTTTAATACATTTTGATTATAATCTACTAAATCCACTTTGATTTACATCTGCAAAATCTGCTGTCCATATTTTGGTGTAGGTGCTTCCAATTTTTTTTTCATATAAACATGCAGGCGTGTGTGTGCGTGCGTGAATGTTTCATATGCGTGTACAATTATGGAAATAGGGTCTTTCTGTGCAGACTTTTTTATAACCTACTTTTATTCCTTTATATATTGTGAACACCTTTCCTTTCATGTGTACGTCTGTGTGGTCATTAGTATTCTGTCACCCTCCGAGTGTAGATTCACAGACTAATGCAGGTCATCGGACTGGTCCAGAATACAAAGCGCAGGTTGCTTCCTTCGTCAGTAAAGTCTGGCGACGGAACGAACGTTGGCCTGCGCGTAGGCAGTGTGCGCAGTGACGCGCCATGTGCGCTTGGCACAGGCTTCTTGGACAGGCCTCTCTACACAGTTCGTTGACTAGTTTACTGTTTTGTTTTATGGACGTCCCCCCACTTTTTAGTCTGTGGGCAGGATTGTGTACTTTTTGTGTCCTGTGAAGCTTGGAACAATGCACACCAAAAAGATTCTAAATGGTTATTGAGTGTAATTGCGCTGTAGAATATTACTTTATGAGGCAATATCTAAGCTTGAGGACAAACTGTAAAGCCTTTAAGTTGTGATATTTTGAAAACACAAAGATAGTGCTTTAGCCATATTATAATTATAATATAATTTAACACCATTATAATTTTATTATAATTCAACACAATTATAATTTTATTATAATTTAATTATCTGATAATTAAATTATATTACAATTATAATATATAACATTATAATTTTATATATATCTATATATCTCCTTCCTATTGTCTTTCCAAAATAAGGAGGCTGATTTTTGAAAAGTCACCAGCGTGTCCTTTTAGGCAGTTGGTAGATGTGATGTGACTTCCAAATGTGTGAGTCCCTGTTGTGCACTCTTGTCTCTAGATGGGTTTGCGGCTGCGCAGGACCCGCTACGGGGGCCCGTAGATCAGTTCGAAGAGCAGACTCCCCAGCAGCCCTTCGAACCAGCAGGGCTATCCCAAGGTCAGTGGTGGGTTTTCAATGAAATTTGCGAGGGAGCTGTGCCTGGGTTGGGTTTAGTTTTACAACAACCTTAGGTGTTTTCTCTTAGGGCCCTTCTAAAATGTATGGTTTCAAACCAAATAACTTTTGGCATGTATTGTAGAATTTTTTAAATTGATACATACTATTTTGTGGTCTGCTCAGGTCTTCCGTGACCATTCTACACATAGTTTCAGTCAAGAAAAGGTGCTTGAGTAGAAATTGGGACTTGGTGGTGACCGGATGTGTGTGGCTGGCCTGTTAGCCTGCGCGGTGGCGACACGTGTGGAGCGCAGCCTCCTGCCTGTGAGCAGACCATCTCAGAGCCTGCCGATAAAGACTAAGCCGATTCTAACTCAGAAAGCAGAAATGTCCCTTTAGACATTTTTATTTATAAACCCAACCTTTTTTTTTTTATCTTTTTTGTGTAACTCTAATATTCTTTGTAGAACTCCTTTTTCTAATTTATTTCAGATTTTACAGTGACTGATACGTACAATCAACAGACTCAGTTTCCAGCTGTCCAACAGCTGCAAGATTCCAGCACACTTGAGTCTCAGGCTCTCTCCACGAGTTTCCACCAGCCGAACTTACTGCCGGTCCCTACCTCTGATACGATCAACGTGGTGAGTGTTGACAGAGGGATGCACACTCGTCACTATTTAGCAGATGCTATTTTATTGTGTTTGTGGAATCTTAAATATGTTAGGAGGAAAATATAATGAATGTTGACATATTAAAAATAAATATTCAAATGCGTCTTTAAAAAGTTTCTCTCTTACTCAAGTTGGAGACATTGAAGTGTTTTTTGTCTTTTCTGCTTTTGGAAAATTTTTTATAGTGATGTCCTGCGGCTGTCCATGGCTTCTCAACGTCAGCTCACCCTGCGCCTAGCGTGAGCACAGGAGCATGCTGGAGTGGGCCTTGCCGTGCCAGCCGGGTCTCAGAGCCTGTGTCAGGAAGGGCTGGGCTTAGTGTGGCTGCTCCGTGCATGCAGGCTGCTCTTCCTCGAGGTGGAGAACATACTCTCTTTCTCCACTTGTGTTTTGTGACAAGAGGAGACTTAATATTTTCTGAAAGTAGGATTTTTATTCATTATCATAAGACAAGAGCAGGTGAAAGAGTAATCTCTTATTACAATGTATAAGAATATATATCTAAGAATCAGTTTCATGGTTGATTAAACTTTGTATTATAGTAAGTTAATAAAAAATAAATAGGTATTAATCAAATCTGTGTAAATGAGTTTTACCATTGCTCCAGCTCAAGTGATTGCAATGGACTTCTTGGTGTTTGTCCCTTTTAAATCTGCATTTTATGGATGTTCTTATCCTTGGTTCTTAGTTGTTGATTTTGTTATATTTATTCATAGATACTCAAGCAGCCTGCTTTATACTTCTCTTAAATTTTAGACAACTCGTTTGATTCAAGAGTCATCCCGAGAGGAACTTGACCTGCAGACGCAGCGTCCCCAGACCCTGGAAGACAGCGAGGATCAAAGCAGGCGCTCGTACAGGTGGTTGTCCCCACAGCCCCGCTCAGCTCGTGACCGCTCCCTGCAGCACAGCGCTTGCTGTGTGCCTGCACTGTTCGAGGGCTTTGTGATTTCGTTCTCTCACAACCCTGTGAAGTCGTGTCCATTCCCATCCACATTTTATAAATAAAGGATCTGAGACTAAGAGGTTAACCTGCTAAAATTTCTACTGCCCGTAAGTGACAGGGCCAGGATTTGGATGTGGCAATCGTCTCCAACCCGCGCATTTACAACTCTACTCTGGCATCTTGTCACTGCTTGAAGTCACCATTACCATGTTTTCAGAAATAACTTAAATTTATATTGTGCCTTTCTGACTAAGACTCCTTATATGCTTTACAACCCGTGTGCCGGGGGACAGCATGGTTACAAAGACAGCTACTTAGATGCATTCGTCCACTCACTCAGCAACATGCATTCAAATTATTATTATTAGTTTATTTTTATTTTTAGAGACAGGGTCTTGCTGTGCCGCCCAGGCTGGAGTGCAGTGGCACAGTCACAGCTCAACGTAATCTTGAACTCCTGGGCTCAAGCGATTTTCCCACTTTACCCTCTCAAGTAGCTGGGACTAAAGGCACAAGGCACCACTGAGTAATTTTTAAATTATTTATAGAGTCAGGATCTTACTATATTGCCCAGGCTGGTCTCAGACTCCTGGCCTCAAGTGATCCTTTCACCTTGGCCTCCCAAAGTGTTAGGATTACAGGTGTGAACCACTGCACCGCTTTTTTATGACATTAAAGATAAGTATATATGTAATAAAAATTAAAATGGTTATTGTTTTTTATAGAGGTAGTCTTGGCTTTATAGTATTTTGATAATTTTATCATTTGCTTGAAATGCTTTTTTTCCCCGGAGCCATTTAACAAAAACCTATGTCTCATTACTTTATAATCACTGTCGGAAACTGATGAGACACCATACCTCAAATGAATGGTCTTAATTAAGATTTTGAAATACATAGGTTTTGCTCGTATTATTAACACATAATTTCCGAGAGGCCAAGTGGCTCCTTTGTTTCATTTACACAGGATGTGTTTAGATCTCAGGTGCTTGAACCAGCATTCTTACGCATTGGATTCTCACCTTCAGAAGGGTAATATCCTGAGGTCTTCATGAGTTTGCAATTTCAAAAATAAATGAGAAACAGTATTTATTAATTTGGGGTCCGCATATTCTGCAGGGATGCACATAGGTGAGCTTCAGGAAATCTGTGACTCTCCTGATACTTAATTCATACTTTGATTTGTTCAACATGTATTTGTTTGCTAATGTCTAATTTGGGATTTTGCCATTGTTATTTTTGTGTGCGATTAACGTTTTCATGTGATTCCTTCATGGCATGTGCTCAGGCATTACTGGACTTTTATCCACGTATCATTCATCCATTTATTTAATTATTTGACCTTTATTCAGAACCTGTTAGGTGCTGGGCTCTAGGGCCATATTAGTGAGCAAAACAGAAACAAAGCTCTCATGGAGTTGACATTGTTTTAGGAAGAATTAATCAGCAAAATAACAAGTAAACTGCAGTGGATGGAACATGACCGTGTGCCACGGAGAAGGATGAAGCAGGAGGCAGGTGCCGGGTGCCACGTGTTAGCCGAGTGAAGAGTTGTCATTGCTGTTGTAAGAAACGGTTATAAATTCTGGATGTATTTAGAAGGTAGAACCTACAGGATTTATTGCAGGTCACGATGTGAGAGAAACGAAAGAGCTGAGGATGGCTACTAGGATTTTGATCCTCAGCAACTGGAAGAATGAAACCACTGTTGTCTGGAAAGGGGGGACCCTCGGAGGAGCAGGTTTTGGTGTGGAGACCAAGGTTTGGTTTGGAGTCAGGAGGATTGATGTTTCAGAAGAAATGGCACATAGGCAGTTCTTTCTACCAGATTGGAATTAGGGGAGAGGTTCCGGCTGGCAGTACCCACATAGGAGTGGTCAGTATAGACAGTATTTAGTGCTGAGGAGGTGCCTGTCCAAGAAAGAAAGTGGCTCGAAGGTTGTGCCCCGGCCCCTCCACTTAGAGGTGGGCACGGAGAGAGGAAGAGCCAGCCTGGGATGTGGGAATGGGAGAGAACTCGGGAGAAATGTTTACGTTCATGTATGTCTCTTTGAGGAGAGAATGTGTAGCTTTCTTTGGATTCTCTAAGAGATGAGAGATTCTGCTCCAAGACATTAAGAAACAGGGAATCTGTGGCCTGTAATTTTCCTGGTAAAGTATTGTACAACAAAAGTAGAGAACAGTGCAGCTCCACAGAGATGTGTTTGCTGGGCCGGCTCACTTCAGACGAGCTGTTCTGTGGACACTGTCCCTGGGAAGTCAGCATGTTTCGCAGTCCCTTCTTGCCAGTCCCACTTGAGGAATGCACCTCCCAGGGTTGGGATGAGGGTCAGCTGAGACGCTGCGCATGCCTGCCCAGCACAAGGGTGTCCTACGGCGGTGTTGCCATAGTGTCAGCTGCGGTGAATTAGGCTGTTATTGGAATAACTGGAAGAGTAACTGTGTGGCTGGCAGAGCAGACAGGTGTGTTCCAGGCACAGCGAGTGACAGCTCTGTGCAGGCAGAGAAGGGTCCATCTTGTGTGAACAGAGCTTGCTTCTCGAGGTGGGAGAAGCGGGAGGGGAGGCCAGGGTTGGCAGGGCCCAGGCGGCGCAGGGCCTGCTGGTCAGACTGTTCTCTGAAGGGTAAGCTGTTTCTCTCTACATCACAGCAAATATTGTTTTGTTGGTGGTGGTTGGTTTTAATTAATAGATGTGACTGGTTCGAAAAGCTTATTTTCAACTTATTAGAGAACCTTTTCTCATAGATTCAGGTGGTTTAATAGTACTCAGTTCTGCAAACAGATTTTTTACCACTGACATGTAGACAGAATCAATCCCAATTTCATTTGTGGAATTGTCTTTTTAAGACCTGTGGTGAATATTGTTTGCTTGCTTTCTATCTTTAATAGATAGCTTCACCAAACCAAAGGTGTACATGAGCGTGAAATTTCAGAATGTGTGTGTACTTTTCAGTCATCAGTTTAGGTTCGCCTTTAGAGGAACGTTAGTTACATCCACGTGGGCACCCGGTCTGGACTAGAGGTTGGAGCACAGAGACTTCGCCAGCTTCCCAGTGTACTTACGGAATAAGCTTTTACTAGTACGTGAATAGGAATTTTGAAATTTATAATTATTTTAATCCTTAAAGTAATTTTCATCTGTTCAGTAACTATCGAGGGGGAAATAATACTGCATGTTTATACGTTGTTCAGAATAACTGTAGTATAGTCTGTTTTGCATTTTATAAACCAAGGGAGTGTGTGAACCAGCACGTAGACTCAGTGGTGACTCTGACTCGGAAGCAGTGGAAGGTTTCACATGTCTAACGACCTAGTAAAGAATGTAGCACATAATAAATTTTCTTCCTGCTATCTTTAGAGAAAGTTTCTAATTAATCAAATATTATATCTGCTGGGGAGTTACTACAAGATTTACTAATTTTGAAATAAAAAAATTCATTTAGGACTACAGACATTCTAAGCAGATTTTGATCTAATAAATTACTGTTGCTAATATTTTATAATTTTTTAAATGTTAGAGAGCACACCTAGGTTCTATGCCAAGTAAGCCTGAATGTGTAGTCACGGTTGGTGAAGCTCACTGGCTTTTCTTCCATTCCCAGATGTTCTGTTTGTCACTGTGCCGTGAACCACTGGCCTGAGCTCTGCATGTTTGGTTTGCAGGTGTGACTACTGCAGCAAGGGCTTCAAGAAGTCCAGCCACCTGAAGCAGCACGTGCGCTCGCACACGGGGGAGAAGCCCTACAAGTGCAAACTCTGTGGGCGCGGCTTCGTCTCCTCTGGGGTCCTGAAGTCCCATGAGAAGACACACACAGGTCACTGTCTGACTTACCCTTGGCAGTTCTGTCTGTTGTGTTTTTTTTTTTTTTCCTAATTTTAATAAAACAGCTGTATTGAGCTATAATCCACATTCCATTCAGGTAACCCATATAAAGTATGCAGTTCAGCGGTTTTAGTGTGTTCACAGAGTCTGCAGCCATCACCACTGTCTAAATTTAGGACATTTTTATCACACCCCAAAGAAATTCGGTACCCATTAGTAGTCACCCCCCATTTCCCCACAACACTCCAGCCCTAGACAGCTGCTGATCTAACTCTGTCTTTACGGACTTGCCTGATCTGGACGTTTCATGTGTTGGTGAATGGACTCACCTGATACGTGGCACGTTGTGCCTGGCTTCTTCCCGCGGCACGACCGTTCACAGTTCACCCACGTTGCAGCATGGGTCAGTGTCAGTACCTCGTCCCTTTTTACGGCCAAGTAACGCTCCGTTGTAGGGCACACCACATGCTGTTATCCATTCATCAGCTGATGGACATTTGGGTTGTGTCCATCTTTTGGCTGTGAGTAATCCCGCTGCGAACGTTGTGCACAGGTTTCTGTGTGGACGTGTCTTCATTTCTTTACCTAGGAGTGAGTCGTTTGGGCATCCGATACCTCAGTTAAAACTTCCGAGTTTACCAAACTGTTTTCCAAAGTGGCTGCACTGTTTTACACGTCCACTAGCAGTGTAGGGGGTTCTGATGGCTGCACATCCTCGCCAAAGGTTACAATTGCTCGTCTTTTTTGTGGTTGTTTGTCTTTTTTATGACTGTCCTCATGGGTGTGACGTAGTCTCTCATGGTGATTTTGATTTGTGTTTCTCTAGTGGCCAACGACTTTGAACACCTTTGCACGTGCTTATTGAGAAATATCCATTCTAATTCTATGCCCATTTTTAAAATAGATTGTTTGTCTGATTATTAAGTTGTAAGAGGTTTTTATAATCTGTTTGGCTACTGACCTTTATCAGATATATGGCGTGAAGTTAAATATATTTTTAATGTATTTTATCTGTCAGTACCTTCAATGTATTTATTTGGTATATTAATTACCTGTTTAATATCAATGTGTGTTTTGTATAAGGCTTTATTTGAAAATGAATGTAAATCACTTAGGCAAATAAAAGAAGGAAAAGTTTTATTGACTAGTCCATAGGTTGGTGATTGGAAAATGGTTTTAGTGGCTATTGGAAAGAATGTCTGAGAACAGTTTATGCGTTGCTTTGAAGGCCCTGCTAAGGAGGCAGAGAGGAGCAATGTGTGACTTTTGCAGGTGCAGGAAACAGGGAAGAAAAGAAAATCCTTCCTAGCTAGTTACTGACATCTGTGTCCTTGGTCCAGAGGAGAGAGAGGGTCTTCTGTATGGACTTTATTTGAAAATAAAGCTGCATGTAGGCTTTATCCTATTCCTTAGGGCCTATCTATGTTATTTGCTGTGGGAATGATGAAAAGATAGATTTGAAAAACCATTTCTGGGGTAGAATCCACAAACACGTGGCCGGTTTAAATGTGAAAGACTGAGGACAGGGAGGACTTGAATTATTTTGGGAAGTGTCACTTCTCGGGGGCTGTTGATTCCAGTGGAGAAGACAGTGAGGTCTGTGTCCGTTTCTATGTTCTTAGCACTATTCAATTCCTAAAACTTGGAAACCACAGCAAATAAACTGTCTTCAGTGTTGTGACTCACTGAACATATCTTTGTTTGCTTTTGACTGCTATGGTGTTGAGGTAACGAAATGCGGTTTCCCAACCCTGTTTTCTGTCATTTCTGCTGTCACAGGGGTGAAGGCGTTCAGCTGCAGCGTCTGTAACGCCTCCTTCACCACCAATGGCAGCCTCACCCGGCACATGGCCACACACATGAGCATGAAGCCTTACAAGTGTCCGTTCTGTGAGGAGGGGTTTCGAACCACGGTTCATTGTAAAAAGCACATGAAGAGACACCAGACAGTCCCCTCTGCTGTGTCAGCCACTGGAGAGCCAGAAGGAGGAGGTATTTCCCATTTGTTGATTCAAGGCTTATTAACCAGATGCTAATTTGGTAATAAATTAATTTATAAGTCACTTTGAGTATTTTAACCTGGCTGTGCGCAGCTTAAGCTCAGTAGCAAGCACCTTGAATTTGAAAAAATCAATTAATTTTATTTTCTGATTATTATGAAGCTGTATGTGATTTTGGAAGAAAAATTCAGAGAGGCACAATAAAAGAAAACATCTACTTGTACTAATCACCACACACGGAATTGTTAATAGTGTCTACTCTGACACTGTGTTCTTCTGACTGTGCATTCACGTAGGTAGGGATTTTTATTTTTTAACAGATATGATATCATGCTATATACAGTGTTAAAATGTGCTTAATTTTCCCTCCACTGAAGTGTATATATTATAGGCATATTTAATATATTAAACACAGATCAGTTCAGATGACTACATGGAATTTCATCATATTTTATTGTATAATTTCCTTTGATGGATGTGTAGCTAACATCTGGTCTTTCACTGAAATGGTAGTAGCATTTCTGGAGTATTTTAACCCTTGATAAAACCTATTACCATTACATTATCTCATTTAAGTGACAAGACACTATAGTTTGAGGGATTAATCTCATTTTGTACATGAGCCAAGTAAACGTTAGGTTGATTTGTCCAAGTCCCATATCAAGTGGAATTCTAAGAATACTATTTTTGTGCTTATGCTTTTTGTATTTATCCGATGGCATCTTTTTAGTAAATTCCACAAGTGGCACTTCAGTGTTAAGAGTATGCACATTTTACCTCTTGGCACATAATGCCAGCACACAGCGTCGGGGTTTTTAAAACCAATGTTAGTTCTCACTCCCGTGTGAGTCGTGCTGACGTGAATGCACATCGTGGGGCCGGACTCCTGCCTGTGCCACGGCCAGCGCTGTCCTGTCCTGGCGCAGCTGGTGCTCGGTGTTCGTTGCATGGGTGTCGTGTCCCTGATGGCTTGGAGATAGAGGTGCCGTCACCTGGGTGGCATCCTCGAGGTCCGACCTGCTGGCGACTCCTTGGCTGTCTTCCCAGGTGCTCATGCCGGCACTTGCTCTGCGCCCATCTCACCTCAAGGTCGCAGCAAGACCTTCCGGGTCCCTGTGTTAGGCTGAAGTGATGGGAGTGTCACTTTCTCTTATGTTTTGAGGAATAAGTCTTTACAGTTTGCCTAACCTACCTTAAAGTAGCAAAAACTCTGACTTTATCCATGGCCAGAGCCTCAGCCCATCTCTTGTCCTCAGGATATAATTCTGAATACCCAGGTCTCCAACCTGCTGCGCTTAGTGAAATGGTTCAGACTTTTCAATCTGATGGTACTTAGCCAAGTCTTTATTTTTATTTTTAAAACTCTGTCATGAGAATTAGTAAAATTTAAAAAGAAAATAACTCTTTTCCTTCGAATGAACTAAAGAATATAGGCTATCCAGGCGTTATTTCTAGACCCCTGAGGTTTGGAGAGCGTTAACTAGTCAGCCAGGACGCATCGTCCTCCCTCTAATTACATATTCCTTCCCATCAGTTAATAAAGCTCCTAAAGCCATTGAATCTCTGCCGTTAGGGTTGCCGGGGGCTCTGCTGGGGCTTCCTCGCTACTGCGTATGTATTCAGATACACCTTTATGTATTTCGTTTTCTTCTTTTGGATCATTGGGGAAAAAAACCAAAAAACTTTCTACTAACTCCCTTGTCCACCGGAGAAAAGTCACTCGTTAAATTGTGTCATTTTACCCAAACCTAGAACTTTGCAATTGAATTTAACTCCCTGACGTTTATTGTGACGTCGCCCTGTCTGACCAAACACGTGCCACCCTGTCGTGTGTCTTCTGCTCGTCGTGCTTAAGTTCGCTGCCCTTCTTCCTCCATGTCTGTACTAGATTGATTTGTTCTTGGTTGCTTAAGAGACTTTAACACAGTTATCTCCATATTTCTTCGTGGGTGTTGGTGGGGGCCAGTGTTTACAACCTGTCCTCACCGCTGTCCAGATCTTACTGAAACAGTGTGGGAGCTAAAGCTCACGGTGTTTTTTCTGGCATTTCTACCGTGCGGGTGTTCACCAGCGAATCCGGCCTCTGCGGCGGACTCCCCCAACCCACCCTCTTCCCCCGCTTCCCTCTTTCTCCCGCCCTCCTTCCTGCCCTCCCGTTTACCCTTTTTGTTCTGTGAAAAACTGTCGATTTGGTTTTTTAATTCACTAATTTGGTTTCAGCCGTCCATTTTGCTATTTCATGTTTCTGTTTTAAGGTTTTTTTTACTCATTTGTGCAATAGTGACCTCCCTGCTCTCACCCAAATGTTTTTTTGTTCCCTGTTATGATTTAGTAGCAGTATATTCTTGTTTTTAATCAATTGTAGTATATCCCTACATTTCACTGAGAGAATCCTTAGGGATATAATTGTTTCTCAGTGTCTATGGGGGGTTCATTCCAGGACCTGCAGATACCAGAACCCTAAGTCCACAGATGCTCAAGACCCTGATGTAAAGTGGCCTCGTAGTATTTGCATGCGATGTCCCCATAGCTGCCTGTGTGCTTTGAACCATCTCTAGATTGTTTGTGATACCAATACGACGTAAATGCTATGGAAACAGTTGCTTTATTGTTCAGAGAATGATAATAAGAAAAGGTCTGAGCATGTTTAGTACAGATACAACCGTTTTTTTTTTAATGTTTTCAACGTGTGGTTGGTTGAACCCACAGGTGTGGCACCCGTGGCTGTGGAGGACTGGCCATGTATGTTTTTTTAAGTTTTCTTGTTTACAGTCAGTCTTTTTCATTGGGGGCTATTTGCTAATTTATCAATTTGGTCTGCTGTTTGCAGGCTTCTGGTTTTTTTAATCTGATGATAATTCATTTTCTGCCTGTGATAATAAAGGAGCATCTGAGTTTGTGAACACTGGTAGCTGGTGCGGACGCTGACGATTGCAGAGCTCACAGCTAGATGGCAGTAAGGGGTGGAAGCAGATCTTTATCGATAGCACCTTCTGAATGTGGGCGCCAGCTCCCCGAGGCACGGCCTTCACCTGGGTGTTCGTTCATGAACTTTCTTAGTTTCTTAATCTTAATAGAATTGGGCGGGGGGCAACTCTCTACTGTCTTAAACATAGCTCAGTTGAGTTACTCATTTTAACTTTATGTATGTACCTTTTTAGTTTTAATTTACTTGTTCTGTTATAGCTTAAGTTTTTTATTAGGATTTTAATGCCTTTTCCTTTGTTTTGTTTAGACATATGTATGGAGGAAGAGGAGGAAAATTCTGACAGAAACGTATCAAGGAAGTCTCGTCCTGAGGTCATCACTTTCACAGAGGAAGAGACAGCCCAGTTAGCCAAAATTAGGCCCCAGGAAAGTGCTACGGTGTCTGAGAAGGTCCTGGTGCAGTCCGCGGCAGAGAAGGACCGCATCAGCGAGATGCGAGACAAGCAGGCGGAGCTGCAGGACGAGCCCAAGCACGCCAACTGCTGCACCTACTGCCCCAAGAGCTTCAAGAAGCCCAGCGACCTGGTGAGGTGAGGCGCAACCTGTGCTCCTCTCGGGTCTGCTCGGAGGTGTCAGAGCATACGCCTGGGCTCTTCGATAATCTCCATTGCAGGGGCAGGTAGTTCTGAACCTGCTCTATTGCACGAACATACCAAATTTATTTCCCCAGAGCCGTAATGATGAACATTGAATTTCGGTGTTTAATGACTGGCAAGGTACTACTTTCTGTGCGTCTGCAAGAGCCTGATGGCCCAGGCTGGTGGAGTCCGGCAAAGGGCCACCAGAGGGTTGGAAGCTCACGTCCTTCAGACGCTCTGAGCGCATGTTTTCAGACCATCCTGCTAACAGATGCAGGGAAACAATATCTGTAATTCTAACATACCCTTCTTTGATTCTAAGTATAGTTGAACACCTTCCCATATGTCTTTTAGCTGTTTCTATTTCTTTCTGTAAACTGTGTATTACCCATTCTCCTACCCCGATATTGGTTGTCTTCTTGCTGATTCATAAGAGGTCTTTTGTTTTTAAGAAAATTGATCCTGTTTTTGTCATGCAAGTATCTTTATTCTTATTTTATTCTTCTTCTTTGGCTTTGTTTATGATGTTTTTTGTGTAGAATGAAGCTTTAAGTTTTTACTTGGCCAAATTTAATCAGAACATACTAACACATAATTTTTATTTAAATGGTTAGTTATAAATTTCAAATCATGAACTTGTTTGTAAATGTGTATATAATTAAAAAGAAAAACATCTAATTGCAAATGTTTCTGGGATAGGCACGTTCGAATCCACACTGGAGAAAAGCCGTACAAATGTGACGAATGTGGGAAGAGTTTCACGGTCAAATCCACACTTGACTGCCATGTGAAGACTCACACAGGTGAGGGACACATAACCGCATTGGTGGTAGATGCCTTATGATAGCGTTTTATATTTTTTGTTCCTTTGTATTTTGTACACATAACTATTTTCAAAATTACAGAAAGTTTAAAAATCAGGAACCATGAAGAAATGGATATAAAACTGTTTTATTCCTAAAATAAGGAAAACTGTCTAAATAACACTCAGAAAAAAAGATTAGGTCTCAGAAGTCGAGTTGAGAGTTGTCCTGTATTCTTACTCCTGCTTAACTATCCTTGTTCATGAAAGATACCTCTTAGTCTCATTTAAGCGAAAGAGATTTGGTGTGTTGAGGTTTTGTAAAAACTCTGGCGACTAAGCAAATCTGATGATAGTTATCAGATTGTAATTCTTTTTATGTATGGAGGAAATCTCATGAAGGGAAAAATATATGTCTAATTTTTTTAGCCTTTTTCTTGTCTTCATCTAATTTGATGAACTGAAGGTTGATTGTATTAATCAAAATATGTTAGGCCTTTGCTTCTTGAATTCTGCACACAGGGCTTCCTGGTGGTGGCGAGGCTGGCTCTGTGCCTCTGCCCGTGTGTGAACTCTGCTCCACCGTGAGCTCTGGCCCTGGATGAGAGGTGCTTCTCTAAGCTGCAGGTTCCTCATGTATAAAATGGGGCTAATAATAGCCACTTCCCTCATTGGAAGTTTAGATGCCTCAAAACTGTGGTCTCCAACCTCCGGGCTGTGGCCCGGCACTGTTAGAAACTGGGCTGCTAATCTTTGCCTAAGCTCTGTCCCCAGTCCTCCTCCTCCGTGGAAAAATTGTCTTCCAGGAAACTTAGGAACCTGGGGGGCTGCACAGCAGGTGAGTGGAGGGCCAGCAAGGGAAGCTTCATGTGCATTTACCGCTGCTCCCCGTCACTCACATCACTGCCCGAGCTCCAGCCCAGCCACCCCCAGCCCCCACCCCGGGGCCATGGAAAAATTTCTTCCATGAAACTGGTCCCTGGCTCCAGAAAGGCTGGGGACCGTTGCATTAACGCATTTAAATAGCTTAGAGAAGTGTCTGGCCTTTGGCAACCTCACAGTGAGTGGAGAGCTGTTGCTATTGTAATTCATAGAATAACTATTATCAAAGTACTTTATATTTTTAGATTTTGGTTATAGGCAAAATTGAACAAACAAGTACAAATGGAAGTTCACACATTTATATGAAGCACTATGATTCTTTTCTGATGGGTTAATATTTAGAACTCTAAATACACAGAAATGTGGACCTATTTAACATGACCCTCCTGTGTACAGTTTTCCTGTTGCTTCATTGGGTCCCTGTATTTGTCCATCTTGTGTAACACTGTGAGCTCACGCAGGGCGAGGGGGGACCAGCCTTCCTTACCTTTGCACCCCCAGGTCTGGAGTGTGGACTCACACAGTAGGCGCCCCGTTTTGTTCAGGACAGCCCGGCACGTGCTGCTTGGTCATCTGCTTCCTGTGGCAGTTCCACGCAGGCTACGTGGAGAAGGGGTGGAGAGAAAAGGCTCCGCAGAAGTGTCCTTCAGAGCCTCTTTCTTTAGTCTGCAATGATGGTGTGATTTCTGATGCCCCCAGAGCAGTGTCAGGATAACAGGTGTCACTAGTCCTTTTGTGGATCCTGGTGCGTGCCATGTCTTGTAAAAAGCAGCATTGTTGCTGGGCCGGTAGAGGGAAAAATGAAAACCAGGAAGTTTTCTACTCCCAGAGGCTCTTGCAGGGCAGAGTCATTGCCAGTGACACTCGGCCCCTTTGTGGCCCTTGTCATACCCGGTGATCATGGAAAGCACAGCATCTAAGGGATGAGGTATGTGATGCTGACACGCTGATCTTTGACCCTGGAAGGGAGTTTCCTTTCCACATTCTGCACCTGTGAGGCCTGTGCTTGTGTTTTGGTTGCCCCGTTTGGCAGAACGGACTGTGGGGAGATGCCGAGGTGTTCAAGTGCCCTTCACGGAATCAGAGAGCAGCAACGGCAGTGCAGAGTGGGGCTGGGGTCCACCCCACCCACTGCTTCTGGTAAACAGGAGCCAAGTGCTGCAGGGTCGGTAGGCGGGTCAGTAGGCGCAGTGGTTAGAGGCACCCCCGGCCTCAAGGGCTGGGAGAACACCAGATCCAAATTGTGAGCAGGGTGCCGCTAATATCTACGGCAGTCGCCTGCCACGTCGTAATCTCGCAGGTGAGATGCTGCTCATGGCACTTCCACCCCCGGATCCCGCACGCCCACGTCCACGTGGGCCGGCCGGCCGGGGGTGGGGTTGCGCTGTGCTCATCCTGTTGATGCTGGGCTGGCCTCCCCACAGGGCAGAAGCTCTTCAGCTGTCACGTCTGCAGCAACGCCTTCTCCACGAAGGGGAGCCTGAAGGTCCACATGCGTCTGCACACGGGAGCCAAGCCTTTCAAGTGCCCCCACTGCGAGCTGCGTTTCCGCACTTCTGGGCGAAGGAAGACGCACATGCAGTTCCACTACAAACCAGACCCGAAGAAAGCCAGGAAGCCCGTGACGCGGAGCTCCCCCGAGGGGCTGCAGCCCGTGAACCTCCTCAGCCCGCCTCCCAGCGACCCCAGCGTGTTCATCATGAACAACTCCGTGCTGACCGGACAGTTTGATCAAAATTTGCTGCAGCAAGGGCTGGTGGGCCAGGCTATTCTTCCTGCCTCCGTGTCAGGTACGTGCCGAGGCTGGGGAGTGGCTCGGTGACCCTACGATACACATCACGTTGTCTGTTCCCATAATGGAGCAAACAGCGTTTCCAGCAACAGGCGGTGGGAAGACGGAAACTTCGTCTTTCAGTCCTAGCTGCCTTCCGTCTCCCATTCTGTCTTCTGTGACGTCTGCTTTGTAACACCTAGCGCTTTCTTTAGCTTTTGTTTCTAATGGGTTTAAACTTGGTTTTTCTCAGTTGGCGTTCCCACAAATTTAGTGGTGAGGTGTGTGGTTTACACATACTCGTTAACATTGTTTTTAATGTGATGGAGTTATCCAGTTGCTCTGGGTCCCGTGGTGCATGGGAAGTATTCCGTTTTGGTCAGGGGCTTATTTGTGTGCTTGCGAGCAAGTGCGGCAGCTGTGAGGGTGAGCAGACGTCCCGGGGGCCTTCCTTTCTGCCTTTGTCACTTGTGGCTTGACTGCAGCCTGACTGCAATTAGTCGTTGTCATTCTGAACCTTGGACTAATCAATGGAATCTGTTTCCTGATATGTTTAAAATGAGTAATACCATTTCACAGAGTTTTATTTTGTGATGAATAAATTACATAATGTGTGTGGTATAACATAAATATTAGTATTTCTTAACAAGAGCATATTGATATATATAGAACTTACATATTTAGAAATCCCTGCATAAATAACGAATTCCTTTAGTTTCGAGAAGCATGTGTAATATTTGGTCATTCCCTTTCTCTTTCTCTGGCCAGCGGGGGGTGACCTGACGGTGTCCCTGACAGATGGGAGCCTGGCCACCCTGGAAGGCATCCAGTTACAGCTGGCCGCCAACCTGGTGGGGCCGAACGTTCAGATCTCTGGGATCGACGCCTCCAGCATCAATAACATCACGTTGCAGGTACGACTCCTGCCTGGTTTGCTGCGCTGTCGTCGTATCACAGACACCGGCAGCAGGGAGTTTTCATGACAAGTGTCTGTGTCGCTTCCCAGATCGATCCAAGTATCCTGCAGCAGACATTGCAGCAGGGCGGCGTGCTTGCGCAGCAGCTCACGGGCGAATCCAGCGCGGCCCCACAGAACAGCGCTCTCCAGACGCCAGACGGCACGGTCCCCGCCAGTGTGGTCATCCAGCCCCTCTCAGGCCTGTCCTTACAGCCCGCAGTGACGTCTGCCAATCTGACCATAGGCCCTCTGTCCGAGCAGGAGTCCGTGCTGGCCACCAGCAGCAGTGGTGAGAGCCTTTCACTCTTGCTGGTTCCACAGCTGGAGTTTCAGTTTCCTGCTTAGAGTTACGTAATTGCAGTTAGGGCATTCCGATGTCACTTTCTTCTCTTTGTAAAGCTCACCAAATAAATCAAGTGTCCTTAGATTAAAAAAAGCCTTTCTTAGGATTAGTGATGCTTATTCAGTACATTCACGTAGATCACTACATTCACGTAATGATTCTTTTCACACTGGCTTCCCACCTCGTCACAAGGCCTTCTTACTGTTCTAGATGATGGAATTAGAGATGACCGATATTTTATTCTGAGGTGTTCTCTTTTTGCCATAACATTTTAACTGAAATATTTTTGACGTAAAAAGGAGAAAAATGTTTTTTTAAAACTGAACTTTGTTTTGCTTTGTAATGATGATCAGGGACCCAAGACCTCACCCAAGTGATGGCTCCACAGGGTCTAGTGTCCCCCTCCAGCGGGCCCCACGAGATCACCCTGACCATCAACAACTCGAGTCTAAGCCAGGTCCTGGCTGCTGGACCCTCCGCCACGGCGTCGTCGGGGTCTCCGCAGGAGATCACCCTGACTATCTCTGGTTAGTAAGTTAATGCTTTAAACATCCTTTCACCTGCACCTTAAGTCCTGTGTATCTTACTGGTTTCTCTCTTTCTATGACACCCAGCTTTGCATGAAGGCAGTGCTCAGTAAGTATTTGTAATTTACATGAGAAGTTCAAGTTTGGTGAAAATAACGTGTTAAAATTGATATCTAATACCAGAAATTAAAAATTATGGTTTCTCATTCCAGTTTGAGTCAAATCAAACTAATTAATTAATTAATTAATTTTTAGAGAGTAAGTTATTTTTGTCACATTTTGTGTTCAGCAAAGAGCAGAAGACGTAGCTTTGTGATGCTTACTCACGCGCCATTAAACTGAAGGCGCCTCATTGGTGTAAACTGTACACTACGCCACGGCTATCTGTGGTAGTCCCCTTCTCTGATGTCTTCAAAATTCTTTTCAGATTACGTAGAGACATTTAAAATGTGGTAGAACGTCGAACTGTAGATAACAGATAGAAAATACCATCTGGCAGTGAAATTGGCAGAGTAATCCTACGCGTCAGTCGCCAGGCTAGCTTGCTCCCTGTCCGGGCCGTGACGTTCAGTCAGATTTTCCTCCACATTTACCTTCCTCGCTTCTTGCATCTCACTGGTTCTCATCGCATGCTCTTCTCTACACGAGCCTGGGGCTGTTTTCCTGCTGTGCTTTGCCCACGCGATTCTTAGCTACGGGCTTGTCATGTTAACTTGAGCCATTTTTCAGTTCAACAGCTATTTTCCTAGCCCTTACTATGTGCCAGGCGTTATTCTAGTAACTTCTACAAATACTAACTCATTTAATATTAATGCATTTAAGCCTCCTAACTACCTTATGAAGTTGTTAAGGAAAACATTTCGCTGGAAATCAAAATAACCCCCATGGAAATACAGTGTGGTGAGGGGAGCTCCCCACATCCCCTGGAAACCCGCCTAAGAGTGGCAGAGTCTGCTGTGAGATTTATCAGAATGGTATTTCTGTTGTTTCAGTGAGATTTCTGTAGAAATTAATTTTGGAATTGAAAGAAAAGGTATTTAGAAGAAAACCCAAACCTTTCTTTTTCAGGAGGGTGTCTGTTTCTTTTAGTATGTGAGAAATTTGAGGAACTGTCTTTATACAGAGCTTTGCTTTTAAATGACATACAGTGATTTTTACATGCTGTTGGACAGCAGAAATTAATATTGAATTTTATGTAATTGAGTAACCATCTTCCTTTCATTATATGTGTATCTGGATTGCAATGTTGAAAATACAGAAGAGTTACTTTAGGACAGCTATTCTGTTGATAAAATTGACTTTATTTTTGAGCGCCCTCGACATGTGAGGCATCGTGCGTGGCATGTCCTTACTAAAGACACGTAACACTCGGCTCTTGCCTGTCGCTCAGAAAATGTGTTACGCAGCTTGTGGACTGTGCTGCTGTTTCTCCTGTGTTTTCCTACCTTTGATCATTTGGTTATCTTATTACTTACTAGTATATTTGAAAGTGTATGTGATTATAGCTGTAATTTTTTTTAATTTGACTTTAAGGTTTCTTGTTTTCTTATTATTATGATGGAGGATGAGAATTGGCTGTAGTGGATCCTAAGTCAAACTTTCCTAATCCCATTCTGAAAGGTGTATAGAAAGCATTTAATTTATGGCCACCTGTTGAAAGCATCTAGATATTCTATGGAAATTTTCAGTTATTTTGCAGGATATTCTTTTTCCATCAATCCATAGAGTTCTAAATGCTTACAAACACTAGAAAATGCAGATATTACTTCAGTTAAGTTTTGCAGACTTTTGGCAGTTCATGAGTCCTGCATTTAGAGAAGAAGAATTAAATATTGGGTAAAAAGCAAGGACAGTCCTTTGCCTCCCTGAATCATCTTGTATAAATACAATGAAAGACCTCTTCCCTGGTGTTTTCAGCCCAGTTTTAATAAAAAAACTTTGTAAAATAGAGAATCGGAAAGTGACACCTACATACTTCGAACATCCATCCATGGATCTTTCGAATATGGGTCTGCTCTGCTGATAATACATTTTCCACGTTTTCCTTTTGCCTGCACTCACGCCTGTGATGCACAGTCTCTGTGTCTTCAGGGCGGCACGAGAATGTAGGTGGTTATCAAGCAACCTCAGTGCAGCGTCCTTCTGTCCATTGATGATTGTTCCCTCTGCTTTGGTACAGTTGTCTTGCTTACCCTAGTTTGACAGCAGTTTTCAAAGCATCTCGTCTTTATCACGTCTTCCCAAAGCGTTCAGTTTGGTTTTCGTTGGAACTTTGACAGTTTTTATTCTCACATTCATTTCTCGTTTCCGTACTATTTGGTTACATTATATTCTTGCAGCCACTAATAAAGCTGGAGTGAGCTGGCAAAGCAAGTGTGTTTCAGTAGGTTGTGTGGCAGGCGTGTTAGTGCGCACCCATGAGCATTCAGAGCCAGGAAGGCAGGAAACACTGAAACACGTTTTTCCTTCCCCTGGCAGCCCATTACATTTGGAAATATTTTCAGTGAAAGTTTTTATTCAGCAAAGTATGTGATTTTAAGTGCCTAGATACTGAGTTAAAGTAGAATTCTTAAGAAGTATTTTAAAAATACTTTATAGCTTAAAATGTGTGAACAAATACTGTCATTTAGGGAAATGTATTTTGTGATCCCATTTTCATTTTTTCTATATATATTAAAATGAAAGCCTTGAGGATGCTATTACATGTTTAACGCGCTTGCCAATGTTTAAGTTAGAACGTTACTTTCAGATACACAGTATTAATTTCCGTGGAGGTCACGATCTTACTCAGCACAGTTCTGATGGGTAGTGCGCTAAGTGGAAGCGTAGGGTTGTCGGCACTGGCAGTGAGTCATCAATCCACAGGTGCCACCTGGACAGTGAGCAGCCGCCCGCTGCTCTCACAGAGCGCAACCTCAAACTCCTCAGGTACATAGCTAAGGACGCAGCCAGGAAAGACGTTCCAAGAGCTCATAGTTAAAGACCTGTGCGCTTAGTATGGAGAGAATAAACCATCTTCAGCATGGCAGATGTGCCAGCTTTCTGTTTTGTCACGTGCAGTAGCATTCCGTGAGGATCCGTGGCTTATGTATAATTCTGGGATACAGAATGCTGTCTAGAGTTATCAACCAATTGATAATTCTACTTTTTGAGTAATGAAAGTAAATAATTTTATTCAGTGTCACAGGCATTGTATATTTATGCAGTGAGCATTTTGCCGACTCCATTCATGAAGCTGCCCCGTCTGACCGAGCACTGAAGTCTCTTAGCTCGTTACTCTCCCTGCAGGGAGGAGTTGCTGGCACCAGCTGGCCGTGGCATAGCACACTGGGGAGAAGGCAGCTTTCAAAGACTGTGAAGTACAGACTTACAAAAAAAAAACCTGTTAGTGAATGAGTGCAAGTGAAACATGTTACGGTTTCGTAAGTAACCATTAACAGTTCAGGATAACATATCTGCCTAGTTCTCTTTACCTTGTAGACAATCTTATTTTCCAACTCTGTATATCAATTTTTGAGAAACAAAAATTAGTCTTCAGATACATTTGTACCCAAAAGCTAGACTTTTTTTCATGCTTAATTGAAATCCTCTCTTGTTCAGTAATTCATTTATTCAATGAAAGGTTGCAGTGTGCACTGCGTGGTAAGAATTGTATGAAATCTGGGAATACTGAGCAAAGTAAACACAGGCGCCTGCATTTGGGATCTTAGGAACGAGCAGGGTGAAGACGTTGTTTGAAGAGTCCACAAATCAACGTAAAATGACAACCGTATCAGCAGGAGAGATGCGGGGGCTGAGAGAGCAGGCCACGGGGCTGAGCCCCGTGGGGACAGCATCTCTGGAGAAGCCCAGCTCAGCTGAGAGAGGAGCTCGCTCTCCAGATCGGGCCAACGTCCCCCCCAGCCAGTGGTGCGGTTCTGCCAGGTGTGTGGGGGCTTTTGCTGAACCAAAGAAGGCCCGTTAGCTGAAGCAAGGAGGCCTGGGCCACTCAGGACCTTAGGGGAACTTACTGTCCACCACCCGCCCCCAGCTTGCTGAGGGATGGCTGAGAGCCCGGGGGAGCCAGGCGTAGGCACGTCCCAGCGGATGCCACGTCTGAGCTCCTGGGCCGCAGTCGTCCCACCGCACCCACGTGTCTGCAGCCATCTCACCCGGTTCTCCTTTATCCGTCCATCGTTTGTTTGACTTGGGGGCTCTAAAAAGCTGTATCATAGCACTTACTTATTAATCGGAAATCAGAGAGGCATTGTGTTTTCTTTTGTTTTTTAATTAAGGGGAATTTTGTTTTATGTTATAATTGACTACATTCTAGTATGTTTAATTATAATTTATAATTATAAATAATTTTAATTTATAATAATTTAGTCTATAATTGGTAAGGTGTCCAAAATATATCAGGTACTATTAAAGTCACATAGCAAACTTTTTAAAAATTTTTTCTAAAAGTCATGGTTGGTATTTGTTTTTTAAAGGCTTAGACAGTGCATCTTTGCTTATCATCTCTAGAATTCTAATCCCAGGCTGTGAGTTTGTCTTTGTTCCCTGTCTGCGTGGTTCCTGTTGTGCTATGGAGATGTGCTAATGTTACAGCAGGGCTGACCGAGAATAGACCGAGAAACACTCAGGGAGATATAGCAAAACAGGTTTTACACTTTACGCCGGCCAGCAGTTGGCCCCGAGGGGAATTTGCTCTCCCCAAATTCGGAGCACCAGACAAAGAGCACAGCAGTCTTTTATACCTTCTGCTTTAGGAGGAGGGGCACAGTTACAACAGGGTTAACTTTAGTGACGCAGAGTCCTAACCTACTTCACGGCCTGGTACACTAATTGCTACAGGTGATTCATGAGGGTGCAGCTTTGGGGGTGGGGTGGGGGGGCGCGTAGAGGGGAGTGTTGCAGGGGAGGAGGCCCAGGGAAGGATGCAAGGGAGAAAACCCGGTAGTGGAATTTTCCAATTTTCCATTTCACTTCCTGTGTTGCAGGCCAGGGTGAGTGGTGTTCCTGGTGTGCGGGCTCTGTCTGGAGGCCACAGGGATGCAAGGGTCCCCAAGCCTGGTCCTCTGGGGAGGAGACCGGCGTCAGCGATGGGGCCTGTGTCTTCCTGGCAGCCCTGCCTGGCATCCTTGTGAGTCCTTGGCAGATTGATGGAGAGACAAGTAGAGCTGTAGATGTTTTCCTCTAAGTGGAGTGTTTTTTTGTGCTTTTTGGTGATCCGGATGTTTGCTGGTGCAGCAGATTACTTAATTCAAAATTGAGGATGTCCTGACAGAATGAACAATCGGGTAGAATGAGAACACATGAACTCCGAAGGCTGTGTTTCAGCTGCCAGTGTTGCTTTAAATTCCTGTGATCTGGCTAGCTCGGCAGTCCGTGTGTACCTGGAACTCTGCCTCCACGGACACGTGCTGGTGGAGCGTCCCGCCAGCATCTCACCTGCAGGCGCAGGTTCTCTCGGGGCAGCAGAGCCGACCTCAGCGTGTACAAGGCTCCCGTGTGTTAGACAACTGATGCTGCTTTAAACATAGTAACATACCCTTTTTGCTGGTTCAGTTTTTTTCTTTTCTTTAGTCTTTTAGGCTTTTTTTTAAATTTACAGCCAGCTGAGAAAATTTGTCTCTTTTATGTTGCTTTAGCTTATATCCCAGATGTTACATTAAAAAAAGAAAAAGAATTTCAAGGGATTTGATAACATTGTAAAATAAAAGATGAGCTGATAATTAAAGAACATTTGTGTATTAATGTAATAACAGCTATTCTTAAGTACAGGATTAATCTTGCATGATAAGTGAGCTGTATTATGTTCTCAGATACCTGTGGCATCTTTGAATAATCTTGTATATAGGAAGAGATTCTTTATACATTGAGATGCTCAATCTTGGATATTGAGCAGATGTTTTTAGGGTGGTTTGAATATCCCATTAGTCCCAGTTGTAATTCTGTAGCTGATCCCGTCTCTACAGCAGCAGTTAAGAGACTGCCTCTTAATGGGCAGTATTTATTATCTAGAGTCAGGTTAGTCCCAGATCTAGCCTCAGGCCACGTCAGTAAGAATTAAAATTTAAATGACATCGTTTTGAGATTAAACATGGCTCTTCTAAAGTAAACACTGAAATAAAAACTCTTGCAAGTCCTTTATATCAGAGCATAATGAAGGTGCTGCGGCTGTTATTATTTCTGAATTCTCTGTTAAGCAAGGTTTGGTTAAGACTTTTCAGGCTGTGGCTGTTTGCATCTTAATCGAAGGCACTGAAAGAAGAAGTGTATTGCCTTGTAGGGATTTACAGATAAATTGAAGTGAGGCCAGTAGTCAGAATTTCACATGCAGGATAGAAGCACATGCTTTCGTTCAGGTGTGTGATGCGGAGTTGAAGGCTGTTTCAAATTTTGATCTGGATGACATCCGTTACAAAATCTGACGCAATATTGATAGTTTCTCTAAAAAATGGTCCACTATAATGTAAGTACCTGCAGAGGAAGATAATATTAGAAGATGATAGAGGCTTGAAATTTAGCACAACTTTTAAAGGAGTTTATCTCAAATTGGTATTATCTTTTTGTTCTTAACCTTATTCCACCTTTAAATTAAGATACTTTTGATGAATAAATTGAGTTCTGCTTTCAGTGGAAGTAAAGACTAACTCTTTGTTTACTATTTCTTTGTAAGGGTATTTTTCTTCTAGGTTTAAGTACAGTCAGTTACTTTCTAATACTCGGCAGGGTGAACATTTCCCACCCGCGGGGCGTACGTGGGAATTGGGGAGGGCCGTCTCCACGCTTCCGAGTCACGTCACAGCCTGGTCTGGGTACCTGGGGACCAACAGTCCGGTGGGTGCTTCTGTCCTGCTCGGCCACCCACTTCCTCTCTTCCCACATTTCTGCTAATCTTAGGAAAAAACTAGTATCTTTTAAAGTACTTATGAAACCTTATAAAATTATAAGCTTTCTTAGAAGCCGTGAAACCTTACCCCAACAAAGATTTTAGACAGTGTTGGGTGTGGTGAGCATACAGTTTATTAATCCTTTAAAGATCACTTTCTTGAGTCAAAATCGTGACGGAAAGTGAGACTTAGCCTGCTGTATACATCCTGGAGAAGCACTGGCTTCAGAAGAGTAAGTGGGATTGTGAAAGTCGGAGCCTGGAATCTGTACTTAAATATCAGATCCTAATTTTCGTGTTGAGAGTTTTTAATTTGAATCCAAAACTGTAGCTTTTAGAGCTATTAACAGATAATTAGGAGCTGTTTCCATTTTTTTCTGCTGCAGTCACATGTTCTCAGTCATACGAAGGGTGGTTCTACTGGAACTGGTGTCCTCTTTAAATCCACTGAATTAAGAACATTATTAAGGGTTCACCATCTGAGTTAAAATATAAACTCTGGCATCATCTGAAGTTGTTTAGTGTTTTCACTGAACTTTGTGTAAGGATTCACTCTAATTAAATGACACACTGGCGTGTTTTCTTTTTTAGATTTCTCATGTGGCACAGTCCTGGGACCTTTTGATACATTAACAATCACTAGAGAGTCGGAATTATTTACCAGTGGGAAGGGTTTGGAAAAGGCATTTGGTTCCTTTATTTCAGGACTTCGGGCGAGGTAGCTTTGCTTTGGTTCTTTCCAGGCATGATCCTGCGTGAGACTCCGGGGACGTGAGTCTCGTCCCCATCCCGCCTCCGGGCGCTTTGAGGGCTGCTGTGCCGGACAGGGATAGGCTGCCCCTCCCCAGTCTCTCCTCCCGATTTTGACTGAATGGCAGTCCACACAGCTGCTCCTTGCGCCTTCCACAGGCTTGCTCACGTTAGAATCACCCCGCATGTTAGTTTGCAAGCGTACGACTGTGTGGGGGATCGTGGGGGAGATGCGAGGTCGGTGTTGTACTGGTATCTGGAGGGCTCAGGGCACACAGACGCCCTCCACAAATCCACACTCCTCGCTGTTCTGTCCGGCACGTCTGAGCAGCCGGCGGGGGGGTCTGACGTAGCTGGAGTCCGAGCAGAGAGTCCTCGCCTCCTAATGGTTCTACTGCTTTTGAAGGTTCCAGGTCTGAGCAGCACAGTGTGGGACTCCAGGAGTGTGGATCTGTGGAGGCGTTGTGTTTGGAGGACTCGAGTTACAAGTAAGTAACCAGGTTTCCTGTTGGCCCCTGACTCTGGGAGATGCTCTGGGCTGATGTGACCCAAGTCACGGCCGAGTATCGACAGGAGTTAGTTTTGTTTGGTTTTTAAACATAATCAGGAAATAGCTTTTTGAATTTATCCTTTTGTTGTCATCTGGTATCCTTAGCATCTGGCACCGTGGCCAAGGCAGGTGGATGAGGTATACGTGTGTCAGGCGGATGGATGGATAGACTGTGAGAGTAAAGGGTGCGTGCCTGTATGTGCGTGTGCTTATGCTTTAAAAATCACTCGTGCTCGTGCTGGTGCCCACGCAGGACTTCCATAACCCCCATCTCGTTTGCCGGCAGGTTCATGAGTGTCTGTTTCGTAGAAGAAAAGGCTTTTATTGCCAGAGTCTGTCCCGTATACCTTCCTTTCTCTCGTCATTGGCTACCAGGGGAAAATATTTAAAAGTTTTGTTGTTTTTTTCCAAAGAAAATTAAGATGTCTCGCTGGATAAATTAATATTTGAAGGATTTCGTGGGGTTTATTTTGATTGCCTGCGTTTCAGCAGAAGCAGAGAGTGAGGGTGATGAAATGAGAAGTGAACGCAGATAGTCAGCTTCATCTACTGAACTCTGGAATTTGTCATTGCTCAGTGGTCATGTCTGATGCCTTTCTTCAGCTGTCTCTTCAGTCCTGGGCAGGACAGTGTCCTGGAAATTCTCTTCTGAGTTTCATTCTACAGTAGCAGCAGCGACTGGGGCTGTGGGGTCACATTCTCACTCCTCTTTTGCTGGTTTTTCTCTGTATTATTCTGAAGAAGCAGAGTATACTGGTGCATAAAGATATTTGAAAACTAAGAAAGGCCTTATCGTAAAATTGGAATGGAAGATCCTGCGATTTCCTTGATGCAATTTCAAAAGCTTAGACAGCAGAGACGCTCATCATACAGATTAGCTCCTTTCTGCAAACCATGCTTCCCTTGCCCTTAAACTTTGACGTCTCTGGCTTTTCCGCTGACCCACTGTGTCGTTCACCTCTTTTGTAGAACTTAATACTACAAGTGGAGGCCTTCCTTCAGCAACGCCGCTGTCTCCGTCCACCATCTCGACTCAGAACCTGGTCATGTCTTCGTCGGGCGTCGGGGGAGATGCCAGCGTCACGCTGACTCTGGCCGACACGCAGGGCATGCTGTCCGGGGGCCTGGACACGGTCACGCTCAACATCACTTCTCAGGCAAGTGGCTCGAGGGAGGGACTGAAAGACCCTTTCAGCAAGTCATCTTTACAAACTTTGTTAATTTATTCTTTCCTAAATATATATTCTGGATTTGTTTCACAAAATTAAAGTGGCTTTTTTCCTGGTTAAAAAATAATACGTTAAATGTAAAAATGGGGAAAAAGAAATTTCAGACAGTCCAGAAAAATATTAAAAATAAAGTTAAAAAAAAAAAAGCCAAACCTTTAATCCCACCAGCCAAACAGAACTACAGTTACCATTTTAACATACATACCTTTCTAAACCTTTGTGTGTGTTCCTGCCTATATATATATATATATACACATGCATATATACCCAGGTACACAGTTTTAAATTCTTATAAAAATAAGTTCATGTATACATCATTGTGTAAACTTTTTTCCCTCTTACTATACTGTGAACATTTTCCCCATCAATGATGTTAGCAATGCAAAACTTTTCAAATGGCTGTATGGTATTTAGTTTTGAAAATAAGCTTTGTTGAGGGGCATTATATTGTATTCAATGTCTCCATAAGTAGAATGGGAATTTTCATGCCCTTAATCATTCAGGTTCTTGGATGAATTCCCCCAGTAGATAAGCCACGTCAAAGGTTTGTTACAAAGGGCGTTACAGAGGGTGCCCATGAACAGATGCCTAGGGTGGGTGTGTGCCTTCCCTGGGTGCCACCTTCCAGAGCCTCCACATGTTCAGCTATCTGGAAGGTCCGGGATGTACATTTTTATATGATGCCTTGAGCTGAGATGCTGAAAAACTTTTCAGAGTTTAATTAGAAGAATCATAATGATAAATTACGATTAATTATAATGAAGATTAATCATAATAAAGCTATGTGAGAATTTTGGTAGTCGACTATAAAAAACTGTCCTTAGTTGATCCAAATTCTGATCCCACGCGTCTGTCCCTGGCTGCAGTGATAGCAGAATGTGCCGCAGAACTCAGCTCCTTCGTTTTCTCTCCAGCAAAGCACTTTTCTCTGGTAGTCCTGTCTGCTGTGTAGGCTCACTATGCAAGAGAAACAGGATTTTGGCATCTAGAGCAAGATCGGTCCTAATCCTGTCACAGCCACGTGCTGGGGAAATCAGCCCTTCTAAGCTCGAGTGCTCCTCCTTCAGGACACAGTGGCGTCTCCTCTGCCGTGCGCCCAGGCAGTGCGCAGGCAGCTCCCATCCGTGTGCGATGCTCATGCGCCCTCGGCAAACAGCCCTTCCCTGGTCCCCCGGGGGTCCCCAGCACAGCTGCCACCTTTCCTGAGGTGACACAAGCGCTGCCCGCAAGGGCTGTGTGCACTGGAGACAGCGGCTTCCCTCTGGCCAGCCGGCACCTGGTGCAGCAACCCCCACAGGCCCCGCCGCTGCTCCCAGGGACCTGCCGGCCAGCCTGCGACAGGCCGTGTCTGGAACCAGGAGCAAAGCGCGTCGTATGTTATTCAGCTGAGCTCCTTCCTGAGCTTTGTGTGGTGAATAATTGTTTACATATTTTAATGCACATTTACTTGCTGTTATATGTTACTCGATACCTGTTTGTCACAACGTTATTATTAACCTTCTAAATATTAAGAATTAGTCATGTATTTTAAAATTATAGTTGGAACCAACATAGCCATCTCAGGGTGTAAATGACTGGAGTATTTTTCCAGATGCAGGAAGCTTGGTGGTTTCAGGGCGGCCTGGCTGGGCTTCGTGCTTTCCCAGCCTCCTCCCACGTCATGGGCCAAGTTGAGGCCACCTGCCATCCAGGGCTGGGTGGGGAGTCAGAGTGCTTTCGCTAGCTTCCCACTCAGAGAACGCTTCAAATCCAGGTACAGGACTCTGCAAACTTGAGAGTTAACTTCTCTTTCCCATCTTTTTATTTGCTGCCGAGATACTGTTTTTATATTTGCATGGTAGAGCAGTGAATGGAACCTTCATGTCCAGTTCTCTGGGAAAGCCCAAGGGCATGAGAGGCTTCCCGCTGCCCCAGCCTTCCCGTCTGGGAGCGACCTTTGTCCTGATGCTCCCGTCAGCTTTCAGGGTCCTCTGTGCTTTTCTCAATGTATAGCTTTAACCGTGGTAGTTAAAAAAGTAGTCAAGAAGTGAAAATTAATCAAGTTAAATGCCTTTGACTGGCTTTTGGGGGGTGGGGATGGAGTTTGACCAAAAAAGCCAGAAAGGCGTTTATTTCAGTGATGATGACATGCGTTTTCTGTATGGTGACTTGTATCACTTTGAGAATTATTCATTATAATTAAAGCAAAAGCTCAGTAAGTGGTTCTCAGTATGTAGTAGGTTAGATTTGCAAAGTCTGTCAGTGTGTGCTGGGATGCCAGCGCTTCCTGTGCAGAGCCTGTGGCTGCCGGGCACACGGCAGCCCGTTGGCAGGCGGGCGGGCTGGGCCCGGGGAGACGTGCTGCGCAGGGAAGTTCTCCAGGAAGGGCTGCAGTGGTCCTGGCAGCAATGACCCTGGCACACAGTGATGGTGGCTATGGGCAGCGTGGTCCTGGGGTGGGGGTGCTGGATGGCCAGGCTGCTCCTGTGGCCCAATTCTGGGTCCACGCCCCTCACCAGCCAGCAGCCCAGGCTCTGTGGCTCCACATTGATGCCTGGTTGTGGTGCATTCCAGTTCTTCCAGAAAACTGCGCCTGTCACGGTCCCCAGTGTCGAGGACGAGGCCCGGTGTTCTTCACTGGCATGAGAGATGAGGTTCCTCATTGGCTGGACCTCGGCCTCTGCCCCTTCTCCTGTCTCCCTCCCACACGCCCTCACGACTCTCTGCTCTGCTCGCAGAGCTGCCGGGAGACCACTCCTTGCCTCCTCTCCCTAGACCACCCATTGCACACCCTCCCCCGCCTGCCTTCTGTGGCCCCCAGTGCACTGGGCACCCTGCGCCTCGCCACCCGTCCACTCGGCCTGGGCCCCCCACGGCTTGTCCAGCTATGAGCAGCAAGAGCCCTGCACGGTGGCTACCATGTCCACCAGGTGCACTAGCAGTTTCTGTTGAGCATTGGCGGGTCAAGCCAGTGCCATATATTCTTTTCTACACTTTTAAGAAATTATCAAATACAAAATTTTAAACCCCAATTAATAACGTATTCTCCAAAAAGTAATTTTAAAATCTCCAATAGAAATTGTGTAGCTTTATTTGAATCTCTCTTCTATTAGCTGACAAACTTTATTAGTCTTGTAATGATTTAGTACTCTGAAAACGTGAAAACAACAGATCAAACCTTTGTTAGTTTTATTCGTGGTATTTTTCTAAATATAATGAATCCTTATATAAATAAAGTCACCATTTTGTTAAGAGATTGATGAGCCTATAAAAAAAGTCTGTAAATATGTTAATTATTATGATTGTTTATGATCATAAAAATTTGACCTGATGATCAGAAGGTAGTCAAGAGAAATTAACCAGTTTCTAATGATAATTGTTCAATACAGGAAAGAGTTATTCACTAAGAGATGAGTATCAATTGGTTTAATATTAGTCCCTTAAAATGACACATACTCCTTGAATTTAGTGGGAAATGAATTAATAGCACTGGGAGGGGATCACATGTGAAGAAAATCAAGTTGTTCAGTGTTATTCTGTATTTAGCATTTGGACACAGCACATGAAAAAAATCAGAATCTCCCCCAAGGAACTAAAAGGAAACAATAATGTAAACATTTAAATTATTATAAATTTTAAAAAGATATAGAAGTAACATTATATTTATTATATATTATTTTTGTTTTTTTCTTTATAAAGTCCATAAAAGAAAATGGTTCTAAAAACAAAGAAAGATGGCCTTAAAATAGTTTAATTAAATAGTGTTCTTAAATAACTTATGTCCAATGAACAAAGTTAAATCCATAATAGCAAAAAGTTTGGAACAAAAATGTTTCTGTAAGTCTCTAATTAATCCTAATTTAAAATTTGAAAATGGCCCAATTGTAGAAGAATATTATGGAGGTAAATCTAATTCTAATTCAAAGAAAATTAGTTTATTTTTAAATAAAATTCTGCCGAAGAATAAATTAAAATGCAGTGATAGGAAACATATTTATAATAAAAAGTAACTTTGTGAGGAAATTATTAAACAATTTTTTTTAATTGTAAACTTGAGATGATTTATTCTTTAAAAATTTGGGACTGTTGAGGGGTGAGGAGGATCTGGTTGGCCACTTAAATCTGGCAGTTTTATAAGGAAGTATAAACATGCCCATAAAAAAAATCCACTCAAGAAAGCAAAATGATTTTCAGTTCTATTCTGAATATAAAAAATAATTTACTTGTTCATGAAGGGAATTCTATTTTACATGAATTCTTGTATTTTTTAAAAAAACTCTATTGATAACTGGCCAAGTGTAAAACATTTAAAACTTGGCATTTAGATGTGTAAATGTATTTTTTTTTTTTACTTTTAATAAAAAATCAAAATTTGTGGGGTGAACCAGAAAGTAACAAGTCTTATTTAAAGGCTCCTAATGAGAAAAGAGGCCAATTCTAAAGCAACGAAGTTCCTTGTAAGTGTAATAACCAGGATTGTCTGGCCGTGCTGCTTAAAGTGTTCTTAATTTTGTGCTTTTCTTAGCTTTCATCTTTTCTACAAGTCTTCACAAGGGAGCTCATGTTCCCCTTGTTAGCTACTTCCACCCCTCCTAATTCCAGCTGCCATTCTGGTCTGTCTTTCTTTAATTTTGTCATTTTAGAACAAAAAGGATTATAGTTTTTCCCTTAAAATACATGCATAAGCTGAGAATCTCAAATGTCTTAGCTTTTGGTTGGGAATATGTGCATTTATTGAGCCAACACTGGTTCTTATGTGTGTCACAATTTCTGGCTAGCAGTTTGTCTTTGATTAATAAAATACAGTGTGAATTAATAAGTCCAGTTTGATTGACACCATTTTTCAGTTTGAATAGTCTGTGATGAGGTGGCAGCAGCAGCCAGCAATAAAAATTTAACAGAAACACAGCAGTAACTGGCATTTTTTAAAAATTTCAGAATATTATGGGAGTATAAACATTTGGATCCATGAATTAATTTTGTACAGTTTGAGTCAAAGTTTCAAGTGTGTCTGTTACCTAGATAGTGTGCATTGTACCCATTAGGTGTGAATTTGCCCATCCATTCCACCCCCTTCCCATCTGCTTAATTTCCATTTAATTTTACTACCATATGTACACATGAGTATTAGTCATTTAGTTCCAACCTAATAGTGAGTACGATGTTTGTTCTTCCATTCTTGCGATACTTCACTTAGAAGAACGGTCTCCAGTTCCATCCAGGTTGTTACTTTTTTTTTTTTATGGCTGAGTAATGCTCCTTGATATACATATACCACATTTTATTAATCCACTCGTGTATTGATGGGCACTTGGGTTGTTTCCACATCTTTGTGATTGTGAATTGTGCTGCTATAAACATTCAAGTGCAAGTGTCTTTTTTATAAAATGTCTTATTTTCCTTTGGGTAAATACCCAGTAGTGGGATTGCTAGATCAAATGGTAGGTCTACTTTTAGTTCTTTGAGGGATCTCCATAGTGGTTGTACTAACTAGTTTGCAGTCCCACCAACAGCGTGTAAGTGTTCCTTTCTGTCTACGTCCACACCAGCATCTGTTGTTTTGGGACTTTTTGATAAAAGCCATTCTCACTGAAGTTAAGTGTGATACCTCATTGTGATTTTGATTTACATTTCCCTGATGATTAGAGACGTTGAGCATTTTTTCATATGTTTATTGGCCATTAGTCTATCTTCTTTTGAAAAGCTTCTGTTCATGTCTTTTGCCCACTTTTTAATGGGGTTGTTTGATGTTTTCTTGCTGATTTGTTTGAGTTCTTTGTAGATTCTGGTTATTAGCCTTTTATCGGATGTATACCATGCAAATATTTTCTCCCATTGTGTAGGTTGTCTATGCGCTCTATTGATTATTTCCTTGGCTGTGCAGAAGCTTTTTCACTAAGTGAGAAAGGGGACACATTATCAAAATCTGTGGGATTCAGCAAATGCAGTAAGAAGAGGAAAATTCATAGCCATAAAATGCCTACATCCAAAAGACAGAAAGATCATAAATCAACAATATAATGAATTGGGTCAAGGAATTAGAAAAGGAAGAGCAACCCAATCCCAAACCCTGCAGAAGAAAAGAAATAACTAAGGTCAGAACAGAACTAAAATTGATAATAGAAGAATTATACAGAAGATTAATGAAAATAAAAGTTGATTCTTTGAAAAAGTGAACAAAATTGACAGGACTCTTGCTGTATTAACCAGAAACAGAAAAGAAAGGACCCTAATAAGCTCAATCAGAAATGAAAAATGAGATATTACAACTGATACCACAGAAATGTAAAATGTCATCTCTGAATACTGTACAAATGTCTACGTACATGAACTTGAAAATGTTAAGGAAGTGGATGAATTCTTGGCAATACACACCCTCCCTGGGCTCAGTTAGGAAGAATTAGAACTCCTGAACTAACCAATAACAAGTAACAAAATTGAAGCAGCAATGAAAAATCTAACAAAAAAGTCCTGGACCAGATGGTTTCACAGCCGAATTTTACCAGACCTACAAAGAACTGGTACCTATACTGCAGAAGTTATTTTGTAACATAAAGGAGGAAGCAGTCTTCTCCAACTCATTCTATAAAGCCAATATCACCTTGATACCAACGCCAGGAAAGGACACAACAAAAAAAGAAAACTACAGACCAATATCTCCTATGAATATAGAGGTAAAAATTCTCAATAAAATCCTAGCAAACCAAATTCAGCTGCACATCAAAAATGTAATCCACCACAATCAAGTGGGCTTCATTCCAGAGATGGAAGGATGGTTCAGCATACACAAATCATTAAATGTGATTTACCACATAAATAGAAGGAAAAACAAAGACCATATGATCCTCTTGATAGACACAGAAAAAGCATTTGATAAAATTCAGCACCTTTTTATGATAACAACTCTTAACAAAATAGGTGTAGATGGAACATACCTCAGTATTATAAAAGCCATATATGACAAACCCACAGCCAATATCATACTGAACAGGAAAACATTGAGAGCATTTCTGCCTAGAACTGGAACCAGACAAGGTTGCCCACTGTTAACCACTTCGGTTCAACATAGTGCTGGAAGTCCTTGCCAGAGCAGTCAGACAAGAGAAGGAAATCAAAGGGTATCCAAGTGGGGAAAGAAGAAGTCAAACTATTGCTCTTTGCTGATGATATGATCTTATATCTAGAAAACCCCAAAGATTCTGCCTAGAGACTCCTGGAATTGATAAATAAATTCAGCAAAGTCTCAGGTTATAAAAATCAATGTACACACATTTGTAGCATTCCTATACACCAGTAACAGTCAAGTTGAGAATCAAATCAAAGACTCAATACCTTTCACAATAGCAACAAAAAAAAATAAAATACCTGGGAATATATTTAACCACGGAGGGGAAAGACCTCTACAGGGAGAACTACGAAACAGTGAGGAAGGAAATCACAGAGGATGTAAACAAACGGAAAAGCATATCATGCTCATGGATTGGCAGAATCAACATTGTTATTAATAAAATGTCTATACTGCCCAAAGTGATTTACAGATTCAGTGCAATTCCCATTAAAATACCAATGTCATTTTTTGCAGATCTAGAAAAAATAATTCTATGCTTCATATGGAACCAGAGAAGATCCCGAATAGCCAATGCAACCTGAAGCAATAAGAACAAATCAGGAGGCATCACTTTACCAGACTTCAAGCTATACTACAAGGCTATAGTAACCAACACAGCATGGTGTTGGCATAAGAACAGAAACATAGACCAATGGATGAGAACAGAGAACCCCGATATAAAACCATTCTCATATTGCCATCTGATCCTTGACAAAGCAGACAAAAATGTACACTGGGAGAAAGAATCCCTTATTCGATAAATGGTGCTGGGAAAATTGGATAGCCACATGTAGAAGACTGAAACAGGATCTGCACCTCTCTCACAAAAATCAACTCATGAGGAATGAAACTGTAAGCATTTTAGAAGAAGAGGTTGGAAAAACTCATATAGCTATCGGCCTACGCAGAGAATTTATGAAGAAGACCCCAAAGTCAATCACAGTAACGACAAAAATAAGTAAATGGACTGATTAAAGTAACTGGCATTTGAAAATAGCGATATTCAATGAACTTCCCTATCTAAGAGGGATAGTGAACATAAAGCTCTATTAGTGTAGGTAAGGATTTTTCTTAGTCTATGTTTATGGAAAAAATTAGGTTGATACATGGAGATACTTAATTTCACTTTTTTAAAAAGGTGCATAAGGGAAGTAAATAATCCAAATCAATTTAAGGAGCTCTCTTTTCTAGAATCTCTGATGATGATTTTGTAAATTTTTTGGCTCTATTTTGCTACCTGCCTTAGGTAGTATCTATCCCATAAGAAATGGACCTAAAGTCCTCTGATGGATGAAATTTTTTTAAATGCCAGCTCAGTCCTGTTTCTCCTTTCTGATCCCTCCTCAATTCTCATCTTCCCTGTTGGGGGCTCAGCTTGCGTGGTTCTTCTACAACATTGAGAAGCATGTCTCACCTTAAACCTCAGGGCACCAGTGACATCAGCCGCGTTCTGTGTGATCAGCTGCACTTTTAACTGTGTGTAAAATATGTCCAGAATCAGCACTGATTTTAGCAATTTAGGTTGCATGCTGAGTTATTTATGTAAATTCAGCATTCGTAGTGCATTCTCTTCTCACTCTCCCCTCCACTCTGCTGTCCTCCTCACCTCTCTCTGTTGCTCAGAGTCCCTGAGCCACATCGCCAAGGGTGTGTGGGAGTGGTAAAAGACTTACAGTGGTTTTGTAGAGCAGAGCAAAACTGTGTGTGTGTTTTTAAATAAACTTTTTTTATATATATACACAGGGAAACTGTTGAGATACAATTGACATACCAGAAGTTCACCTGTTTATTTATTTTCAATATTTTTCTTTTTTTAAAATTTTTTACTGTTATTTATGGGTACATAATAGCTGTCTATATTTATAGGGTACATGTGATGTTTTGGCACAGTCACACAATGTGCATTAATAAAATCAGGGTAATTGAGGTATCCATCACCCCAAGGATTAGTCATTTCTTTGTGTTAGGAACATTCCAATTCCACTCTTTTAGTTATTTTAAAGTGTACTTTAACTTATTGTTGATTATAGACACGTTGTTGTGCTACCAAATACTTTTCATTCTTTCTATTTAATGATATATCTGTTTATTTAAGGTATACAATTTCATGGTTTTTAGTATATTTAGAGTTGTATGACTGTCACCATAACCTTATTCTAGAGAGTTCCTTAAGCCCCAAAGAAACCCAGACCCATTAGCGGTGGCTCCACATTCCCCTCACTGCAGGCTCCTTTGCCCCCAGCCCCTGGCAGCCGCTGACGTCCTCCTTGTCTCTGTGGATTTCTCTTTTTTGGACATTTCATACAAATGGAATCATACAACATGTGGTCTTCTATGACTGTTTTCTCTTTCGTGTAGCATAGTCTTGTGAAGTTCCTCCATGTTGTGCCCGTTTCGGTAGTACCAACTCATGCCTTTTTGTTGCCAGAGAATGTTCCCGTGTACCACAGTGGGTTTATGCCTTCACCAGCAGGTGGACACCGGGGCTGGTCCCATCTTTGGCTGTGACAGTTGTGCTGCTGTGTACATGTGTGCACAGGGGTTCAAGTGGACGTCAGTTTTCATTTCCCTCAAGTTCCTGGGTTAAATGGTGGCTCTGTGGTAACTGTTAAAGAAGCTACCAGCTTGTTTCCCAAAGTGGCTGCACTGTACAAGATCTCTTAAATTGTGACTCACTCTGCGCATGTTACCACTCCTAAAATAATAATGGTCTTCCGCCAGGGCCAGCAGTTCCCAGCGCTGCTCGCAGACCCCCCTCTCTCAGGCCGAGGTGGAGCGGGCTCCCCGCAAGTCATCCTGGTGAGCCACACCCCGCAGTCACCAGCTGCTCCTTGTGAAGAAATAGCCTACCAGGTACGGGGGCTCACACTCACAAGCTCTAGTGTGGAGGGGAGGGTGGGAGAGGACTGTGGGGGCCCCCTGAGCAGGCGTGTGCAATGGCAGACGCAGGAGTTTACTCATTCCAGGATTCGTTTTTTAGGAGATGAGGCTTTAGTACCACAGAATTAGAGGAGCAATCGGTGACATGCAAGTCTAGTTTTAAATCTGTTAATATCTTGTATTTGCCCACCGATCAGACTTCACACAGCCATTTACTTGCATTTAGTTATTTTTGCAGATTTTCTTGTAATGTCGTTGCTGATTCTGTCGTCTCATGACATTTTTTCACATACACTTGGGTGGGTGTGTGTATAACACCTATTTGTCATTGGACTAGTCTTTTTCTTAAAATGCATGTTTTTGGGGGCCAAAAGTTTTAGTAAATGATAGTCTAAATATAGAAAAGTCTAAAAACTCTTTCCTTAAAACTTTCTAGAGTCAGAATTAAAGCATAGATGATAAGTAGTCTCTGAAGTTGAGAAGTATTAAACTTTATTCTTAAGCATTTTTAGCAAATGAGTTTTTAGCATAATTACTTACTGGTTTTTCAGTAGGATAAGGGCTTTCTCATAAAGAAACTAGAAATAACCAGCACTGTGGTTTCCCCCAGTTCGGCTGGAGTAACCAGGGCTCGCCTAGCCGAACGTCAGTTTGTGTAACTTTAACACACTTGTGTCTGGCCACCACGCTCGGGTTTGAGGATTCACTACAGGGTCTCACAGGACTCAGAAAAATCTGGTGTACTCGTGGTTCTGGTTTTTATACTCGTGGTTCTGGTTTTTATACTCATGGTTATAGTTTATACTCGTGGTTACAGTGGAAGTTACAGATTAGAACCAGCAAAAGAAAAGGCACACGGGATGGAGTGGGGAGAACCCCGGGCGCACCCGTCCTGGTGTCCTCTCCCAGTGGAGTCACACGAACAGCGCTGGCTCTCCCAGGAATGCTGCACAGAGGAGCCCTGGTGTCCGGCGTGGAGTGCCTGTGAGGCTGGCTTTTGCTACACTGTCTCCGGCCCCCAGGCCCCCAGGCCAAACTGATGCAGTGTGGCCCAGGCCCCAGGTGAAACAAAAACAGACATTCACTGTGACTCACATCGTTAGCACAAACTATCTGGCATCACCCAAGGTCCTGGAGATTAAAATACACTCTTATCTGCCAGGATAATTCAGGGGTTTGTATTTTATGTCCTAAGAGCTGGGCGGGGGTAATCTGGAATTTGTGGGATTTGAACACCCCAGGCCTGGTGAGTTTACTGTTCGCTGCACACATGGATTGCTAGACAGAAAAAGCATTGACTTCTTGATCATTATTTTTAAACTCTCTTTGTTACGATGCGTTTCTAGTGAAACCTTATTAGTCTCATGTGTTTCAGAGAGTTCCTAGTTCAGTGCCAAGGCACACCTTACTTAATTCCTGTATTTTATGTGCTTCCTATGTGCCGGGTACTGGTCTCAGCACCTTTGTATTACCTGATTTAACCTTCACCAACCTGACAGGTAGGTATGAGTTGTTCCGTGTCAGGTGAGGAGACAGGCACAGAGTGGTTAAGTACTAGCCCAGAGTGGCCGGGACAGTCACGTTGGAGCTAGTCAGTTTGGCTGCACAGCTCACTCGATGACCACTATCGTGTTGTCTGAATCTTGCTGTAGCCAGTACGTTTCGAGTAACCCAAGACAGCTGCGTGCCTTCTGGTCTAATATAACATTGGAGGTGTCCCTGGCTGAACTTAGCAAGATAACAAAACTTGCGCAGTGGGGGCTTGGCGTATCCACATGGGCACGTGCCTGTGCCTTTTATCGAGTGGTGGTCTGTCAGTTCACAAACTGCGCTGGTCTGGTGAAGTCCGTGGAGAGTCACAGAATTCCTGACTCACTCTAGGTGACTGACATCTCTGGGAACCTGGCCCAGGGCGGCCAGCCCGAGAAGGAGGGCCGGGCACACCAGTGCTTGGAGTGTGAGCGAGCCTTCTCGTCGGCCGCGGTGCTCACGCACCACAGCAAGGAGGTTCATGGCCAGGAGCGCATCCACGGCTGCCACGTGTGCAGGAAGGCGTTCAAGCGCGCCACACACCTCAAGGTAGGTCCTGGGGAGGCCTGCGGCACTGCAGCTGCTCGCTACAGCTAGAGATGGCAGATGCTAAAAGTTTTGCTAAAAGTCAGGGAATAGGAGACCTGATGGATACACTCCTCTGTGTTTTTAAGGGAACAGCCGGGGGTGTGAATGCATTTCCTGGGTGGTTTTAGTTGCAGTGGGCCTGTCGTGTACCCTGAACAGATCAGAACCAAAGCTGCAGTCCCTGTGGACTCTCAAAGACTCTCAGTAGCATTACCATGACTGGACAGGGAGGGGTCAGACAGGAGGGACGAGGGCAGGCTTGGGTTTCAAAGGCAGAGCCCTTCTCTCCGGGGGTCAGGCCTCAGGTCACTGAGGAAGCGATGGGAGAGAGATACAGCATGCCCTGCTCAGCTGTTAGAGGCAGGTGGGTGCCCCTCTGGTCTCCACCCAGCCCTGTGCCCACTAGCCCAGGGCCACCAGCCCCACGAGGAAACCGTCGTTGCCGTCCCCGGCCCAGAGGAGAGGGCTAAGCTCCTGTGTCCTGGGAGGCAGGCCCGCAGGGCAGTTGCTGCCTCCTCTCTGCCCCAGCCTTCCCCAGAGTCCCAGCCCCCTGAGCAGGCTGTTCCTCCAGAGACCTCCCCTGCGCTCCTGTCGGTGCAGCAAACAGTGGGTGCCTGCTGTGTACAAAGAAAGTGGTCCCAGAGACGGACGGCTCCACCCTCGAGAAGCTTGAATTTTTGTGATTTGTTTTTGCTTTGCCATTTCGAATCTCTAAGGTTCTGTTTTGATCTCAAGTGCTTCTTCGTCTCCGTGTTGTCTCTGCCAGGAGCACATGCAGACGCACCAAGCCGGCCCCTCTCTGAGCTCTCAGAAGCCGAGGGTGTTCAAATGCGACACGTGTGAAAAGGCGTTCGCCAAGCCCAGCCAGCTGGAGCGCCACAGCCGCATCCACACAGGTAATGGGGGGTGACGCCTTCTATCGTGTCACTCTGTGAAGCAGCCGTCCTTGATGAGAAAACAGGATTCCACACGTAAGTGTTCGTGTGCGACGTGATGCGTTACTTGTAAAGCAAGGTCCACGTGTTCCATTTCCCCCTGATATTTGATCTATTTATTGTCTTAACTTTTTCAAGTAGAAGATTTTGCTATTTGCATCATGGCCATGGGAAATAGGAGCTGTCAGCAAGGACTACTGTGCTGTCCTGGAAGGTGGACGCCTGGACATACTCCCTACCCTCCTGGTAGAACAGACAGACGG
>RJWJ010003817.1:0-82130 GCA_004363605.1 Indri indri | reverse complement strand
AGCTCACAGCAACCTCAAACTCCTGGGCTTGAGCAATCCTACTGTCTCAGCCTCCCGAGTAGCTGGGACTACAGGCATGCGCCACCATGCCCGGCTAATTTTTTCTATATATGTATTTTCAGTTGTCCATATCATTTCTTTCTATTTTTTAGTAGAGACGGGGTCTCACTCTTGCTCAGGCTGGTCTCGAACTCCTGAGGTCAGAACGATCCACCTGCCTCGGCTTCCCAGAGTGCTAGGATTACAGGCGTGAGCCACCGCGCCCAGCCTGCTCTGTAGTTTTCTTTCCTTATGATGTCTTAGTCTAGTTTTGTTATCAGGGTAATACTGGCCTCATAGAATGAGTTGGGAAGCATACTCTCTTCTTTTACTTTTTGAAAGAGTTTGTGCAAAATTGGTATTAGCTCCTTCTTAAATATTTGTCAAAATTCACCAGCGAAGTGATATGGGGCTGGGCTTTTCTTTGTGGGTAGTTTTTTTTTTTTTACAACTTATTCTGTCTCTTTGTTATAGGTCTACTCACATTTTCTATTTCTTCTTGAGTCCATTTCAGTAGTTTGTGGCTTTCTAGGAATTTGTCCATATTGGCACACATCTGTTCATAGTATTCCTTTACAATACTTTTTATTTTGTTAAGGTTGGTAGTAATGTCCCCACTTTCACTTATGACTTGAGTCTTGTCTCTTTTTTTCTTGGTCAGTATAGCTAAAGATTTGTCAACTTTGCTGATCTTGTTGAAGAACCAACTTCTGATTTCACTGTTTTTTCTCTGTTGTTTTTCTGTTTTCTATTTTATTACTTTATATTCTAATCCTTATTATTTTAATGTCTTCTTTTATAGATGAAAAAACTCTGGCTCTAAGAGGTAAAGAGAATTGCCCTGAGAAATTAATTAACATACATTTTGTTCTTCCCAATAAGTGTAAGTCTTAAGCTGTGGAGTATAAAATAAATCAACTATCGAGATTCAAGGTGCACAGTCTAAGGTTTTCATATAACCCCGTTCACCATAATTAATTAATCATGTGTGAATGGGTGCATTATAGAGTGGCTAGCTGGTCACTGAAACTAGATCCTCTTCCTCTTGGGCACCTAGATGGACTGCATTTCCCAGCCTCCCCTGCAGTTTGGTATGGCCATATGACTGAGTTCCAGCCTAGCCAATGAAATCCAAGCAAAAGTGAAGTGCACCATCTAGTGTGACCCATAAAAACTACCCAGTCACATTCCTCTCTCCCTTCCCCCCATCAGCTAGCTGGATGCCAGACCCCAGGGCGAACTTGAAAGCCACAAGCTAGAGATGGCAGAGGTCTCTTACTGTGTCTACCCTATTTGCCCATGCTTAAGGGTAGTGTAACCAAGTTCTTTGGAATTTTTGTTATAAAGAAGAAAGAATCGTAAATTTATAGAATTCAACCCTGAGATGACTCTACACCCTGGAGATGCAAGGGCTTCCTGATTGAAGCCTCTGTAGTTTATGTGTGCTGGAATCTGTAGAATTTACATGGTGGTTTACAAAGTAAAAAGGGCTGGAATATATGATCTCATTTAATCCTAAAAGCAGCCTTAGAGTGGGAATGCAATGTCAAAGAGAGGGGAAAATATGTATATCCTGGTCCCATCCTTATCCCCAGCATCTCCCACAGTATCTGATACATAATAAGTACTCAATAAATACTTGTTGAATGAATGTATAGACACCTTGATCAATTAGAAAACAGAGAGAGGGATTTGCAAGAGCCTATCAGTAGTTTAAGCCATAGGTCTTATGTCTAGAGCAATATTAAATGTAAAACATCTGGGCTTGGCACATGATTGGCATGCAATATCATAATACACATTATATTCATGTAAATTATGTACTATATATCATATATTATACATAATGATATTATTACTTTATCATAGCATAATTTTACTAATTTTTTTACATAAATGTATATATTCCTTATCATAATTGGCATTAGAATGACTTTAGAACTTGACCATCTAGCCAAAGAAAACCTGACCTATATGCAGAATCTAATGAGAGGCATTTAAGCGTTTCAGCCCTTTGAGATAGGATAACATTTTATAATAATATAGTGAAGCTATAAATAGATTAGATAAATCCAATCAGATGGTGAAGCAACGTAGGTTGTAAGGTCTAAGATTTTCATTGACCCTTATCAGATAAAAAAGATGAAAGAAGTTACAGAAGTAAATAAGCCTTGCGTTGAACTTTCTCGGGGTACTCTGAGAGCAAAACTCACCTCATTTACAGGAGCTGAGCTTGGAGCTGTCCATTGGATAGCCACTGTGAAAAAATCTGTGTGGTGCGGTGGTGGGGTGGGGGGTGTTGGGGCACTGTAAGGCAGTTTGGGTTGTAGAAAAGATTGCTCTGAATGTCTGTAGCTCCAGATCTCACATTCTGACCAAATCTCAGCCACCTGAGAAGGTAACCCAAAGTTCACTTGGGAAGTGACCCCCAAATTGCTTATGATGACATAATTGTGTCCTTAAATAGTACTTTGAACCCAATGTTTCTCCACTTCAGCACTATTAACCTTTTGCACTGGATAATTCTTTGTTGTGGGGTGTCCTCTACACTACAGAATGTTTAGCAGCATCCCTGGTCTCTACCCACTAGATGCCAGTAGCACCCCCTTGCCCGAGTTGTGACAACCAAAAACATCTCTAGACATTGCCAAACATGCCCTGAAAGGCAAAAATCACCCTCTGTTGAAAACCATTGCTTTAACCCTAAGAACGACAATTAAGTATAGAGATAGATAAATATGCCAAACCTATGGTATTCACATTTTTTGTGTTTCATGTGGGAATTCTGTGTATATTTACTTGCAATGTCTAAAATAATTTTGATGATTTGATTATCTAAAAGATTAGCCTGATGCTTCTAATTTAAAATGTGTATGTGAGTAATTAATTGATTTAGGTTTGTGATAACCAGTTTACCACGCTTGTCAACAGTATTAGAACATTGATAAAACTTATTTAGAAGTTTAATTTATTAGGTTTATTAAAATCAGTGACATTCTTAAGGAAGTTGTTTGTTAGGAAACAATTGATGTACTTAAACAGAAAACAGAATATATTAAATGTATAAATTTGGTTTAAATTATTTAAAAGAGCTTAATTTATTAATTGTAGAAGTTCCTGTAAAATTACTGATAAAATGCAATTGTGTTTATAAAGAAAACAATAGTATTTGTAAGTTGAACTTAAAAGTTTGAGAAAGATCTCGGTTTTAAATTTGTTAATTTAATTTGAATTGAATATTATGGTATTTCCAAGAACCAAATTAGCCTCTGAATAATATTTTTGTGTGCAAAAGCCATCCTTGAGTACACAAAAGAACTTCACATTGACAATGAGAAGATAGTTGCCTCATAAGGGGTGTGACTGATGGTCTTACACACAGTCTCAGGGGGCTTTGAGGAACAGCTTTACGTCCTCTTATTTCAAAGAATCACTTTCTGGAATGATGAATAAAGTGTATGACTAAAAATGAGTAAATCGAGGGGGATAGTATTCCCCCAAATGAAGGAAAATGAAAAAGATTAATATTTTGGGGTTTTAAAAATTTGTTTTGCAGGGACAAAAAAAATACAGGATAAGATGTCAATACTCTCCTAAATCAATTTTTAAAAATATGGAACAGGAAGATATTGTGTAAAAATATCTAGAGCAGCCTTTCTTAAATTTTAATGTGCATATGAATCACTGGGGATCTTATTAAAATACCAGTTATGAGGGGAAGAAAAAATTTTTTTAAATAAAGAAATAAAATAAAATAAAATAAAATGCCAATTATGAAGCAGCATGTCTGGAGTGGGGCTTGAAATCATGCATTTCTAACAAGCTCTCAGGTGAAGGTGTCAATACTGGTCCCAAAACCACACTTGAAGTAGCAAGAAGCCAGAAGATTAGACATTATCATTCCCTTCACTAAAGATGAGGTACATCCTTAATCTTATAAGCAAATACCAAAAGAACTTCTGTCTTCATAAAGGCAGGCAGAAGAATGGGGAGGGACTTTGCTGGTGACTGTCCTTAGTCGTTCACACAGGGGCCCATCAAGGCGCCTGTCCTCAGAGGTATGGATGTCAGCAGCCAACATCCACTCTCTTGTATTGGACAGAGATTGCTAAACATCAACACTCTTAGAGCTTCATGCTGGGAACAAGGACTTTGAACGTTCCAGGATATAACAGTCAGGTTAGACCAGCACAAAAAGTATAGGGTTTCTCTTCTTCCCATTTCTACCATCAAGATCTTTCCATCTCAAGGTCTGACTTCTCTTGATGTCCCCACCATGTAAATCAGATTCTCTGGAGATGAGGCCTAAGCATCAATATTTATTTTAAGCTCTGAAGCCAGATCTGCATGCCACTGACCTAGCTCAGTCATGTTCTTTTAAAAATAAGAAAATTGAGGCCCCCAAAGAGTCAGTGTTTGTGATAAAGAACCCAGGTCCCTTGATTTAGCAAATATCTTAAAAAGAAGCCACTGTAATACACACTGGGGTTGGGAGATGTTTATCTTTTTTGTAAAAAACTATAACTGAAACCTTATTAAATTATTAACTCAAAAAAGCCTATAGGACACTCACTGAAAGAAACTAAACAGGATCTAATTTAGAACAAATTTACATTATTCTGAGCAAAAAGGTATATAACTGTATTTCCAGAGACAAAGCAGGATCAGAATGAGCCTCAGAAACCCAAAAGAATGGAAGGGGTGGTGGATATGCTGAGTTTTGGCATAATACCTCTAGCCTCTACTGACAGGGTAAAAAAGAAAAGAAAAAAAAAACCAACTGTACTTTGGCTGGGTGCAGTAAAATTTATGACAATCTCTAGAAATTCCGCATCTACCCTCAGAGTGCATAGGATCACCCATTTTGAAGATCTCTGGATTCACTAAGAAAGGTTTACACTACTCATGAAGTGAATCAGTCATTCATTCAACCAACATTTCTTAAGCACCTGCTATGTGCTAGGCACTAGATCTTGAAAATATGGCAATGAAGGAGACAGATGTAGAGGTTATAGTCTGAGAAGGGAGCTGCCCATCATAATGCTCTAGTCCGTGACTTCGAGAAGGGGCGCGTGACCTAGGTTTAGCCAATCGCAGTACTCCATCCTCCTCACCGTATGATGGTCCAAGCCAGGCCAATCAGAGTCTGTCCCTGGGACGAATACACACTGAACCAAGGAGCAGGAGTTCTCTTTCTTCTCTGGGATTGCTACCAGGGCTAATGCAAGCTGGAGATGTCTGCAGCCATGCCTTATGCTGCTTATCATGGAAGAAGCCCTTGTGGAGAAAGAGATGGGGACCAACTGCTGAGGGGCAGGGGGTGGGGTGTGGAGGAGGAAGAGGAAGAAAGGAAGAGAGAATAAGAAAGAAACCCAATGACATCACTTGAATTCCTATATCCAGAATCCACTCCACCTCTGTCTTTCCCAGATATGTGAGCTGATAAATTCCCTTTCTTATTTAAGCTCGTTTAGTCAAGTTTCTGTCACTTACAACCGAAAGAGTCCTGACTCAGACTGATCATAGACTTATGGTATGATCAAGCTGGAAGAACCTCTGAGTCCATCTAATACAATGGCTCTCAAAGTATGGTCCCTGAACCAGCAGCCTCAGCCTCACCTGGGAACTTGTCAGAGATGCAAATCCTGGGGCCCTCCCCAGAGCCTCCGAATCAGAAAGTCTGGAGGTGGAGGCAACCGTCAGTTTTAACACGCCCTCCAGATGATTTTGATCAGCTCTAAAGTTTGAGAAACACTGTCCTAGTACATCCTTTCCATAAGATGTTAAACCAGAGGCCCAGAAAAGGGAGTTAACTTGCTGAAGGTCACAAGACTGGTTAGTGTGGCCCCAGACCCTCGTAATAATCCAGGAGCTGAGGGGTTTGGGAAAGGAGGGACACTTGGAGTTTTGAGGGAAGTAACACATGGATTGGCAAATAGGAGGGGGGAAAATATTTTGGGTCAAATAATACAGTACGGTTGGAAACACTTGCTATGTGTTTCCACAGGACTTTAGAGAATATTTTACTCATTTTGGCTCCCCAGCTGAGCCAACAACAATGTGTTAAAGCTCCATGGCCAATGGCAGGAATCCAGGAGAGTCCTTTTTATGTGCCAGCAAAGAGGAATTTCTTAGAAAAGCTACAGAAATTATGCTACTATCACATTTCACTTTGTGGAGTGGAGGAATAGGAGGATGAAACAAAAAGCAAGGGACTGAAGTTATTCCTTAGAATCTCACCTCTCTGGTTGCAAGAAAGGGGTTTTATTGTTGTCCTTGCCAGGGCAGCAGTTCCCCGGAGGGAAACTGGGCACCAAACCTGGTAACTTGGAGAATAACGTGTGCTTTTGAACTTTCTTTTTCAGGTGGAGGGAGAGAGTAGCAGTGTCCCAGAATGTCCCTGGAAACTCCATTTAGTAGCCTGCTTTCCGATGATTTGCCCAGCCTGCCCTGGGGACGTGGTCCATCCAGAGGCAAATCTAAGAGAGGAAAGATCTGGCACCAACGCTTCTGAAGCTCTCTCTTTAGTCTCTGCTTCTCCTACTCTTGAGTATACAGAAGGGCATAGGAAGGAGCAGAGCAAAAGATCAAGGGAAGTTGCTGGTACTACCAGTTTTAGAGAGTACAAGCTTTTAATAGTCAATATACACTTTCCTTCCCTACATCTACTCGAGCATGGCCAATGCCATCCGGGAAGGTGCCTGGTTAAACAATAAAACAAACAAAAAAAGCATTACCTCCTCTCATATCAATCCACGATCCACACATTCATTCATTCATCAATTATTTTTCAAATACCAACTATGTGCCCGGCAGAGGTCTAGGCACTGGAGTCATAGCAACAACAAAAACAGGGAAAAAAACCCCTGCCTTCATGGAACTTACCTCTTGTCTTTTTGGGGGACGGACAGACAATACTCAAAACAAGTATGTAAAATATGTTAGTTGGTGATTAGGCTATGGAGAAAAATTGAGCAGGGAAACGGTAGAAAGCAAGGAGGGGCAGTGAGGGAAAGGAGTTTGAAAGTATAAATAGGGTGGTCAGGAAAGACAGGATTGGAATCCAGTGTGCTCTTGCTCATCAACCCTCAAGAAAGATCTGTTGAAGCCAACCCCTTAATAATAACACATCAGTGATTAGGTTTCAACATAAAAATTTTGGAGGGACACAAACATACCCTGAACCCATTCCTCTCTTCCCCCAGTGTTTTTCAGCCATCCACCCCACCTCCACGCAGCCCATGGACTCACTGACCCCATCCCTAGCTGTAGAGGTAGTCTGATGGCTCTACCAGAGTGAGTCTCTAAGCGTGGTTCCCAGGCTAACAGCAATTAGCATCACTTGGAAACTTGTTAGAAATGCAAGATCAGACATGTAAATTCTCAGGCCCCGCCTGAGACTACTGAATCAGAAACTCTGGGGCTAGGGCACAGCAATCTGTATTTTAATAAGCCCTGGTAGTTCTAATGCAGGCTTACATTAGAGAACCAAGGGTCCTCACCAGTCATGGTAATCACATTCTCTTGGTAGTGATTGGTTCTTGAACCCAGGTTTAAGCCAATCAGTTTCTAGCATTCCCCTGGCAGCTGTAATTGGTCCAGAGGTGGTCATGTGACCTACAGGCCCAATATGACTGAAAGGAAGGCTATTTACTCCACAGTTGGAGGAAGTGCTTTTTTTCTCCTCTCTCCTGCCCCCTTCCCTTCCCTTCTTGATGTCCACAACCAAGGTAGTGTGTTGCCTTCTTTACTGTTGACTGCCACCTTATGACCACGAGGGAACCCAGGCTGAGGGCAGCGCTGAAAGGACCCCGGCAAAAAGGAGCCAGAATCTTTGCACTGTGCCTTTGGTCTTCCTGTTTCCTGAAACAATATATTTCCTTATGATTTATGCCAATTGTATTTGTGGTTTCTGATACTTATAGCCAAAAATGTTGTAACTACAGATGACCAAGGAAGTATGGGGCCAACGGTCATACCAAAAATATTTCAGGATGATGATGGATGTAATTAGGCTAACAGGCATTTCCCTCCGCCCCCCGAGTTCCAAAATGCTAAGATCCAGGTAGAATAACTGTTGCAACTTGAGAAAAGCAACTTAGTACAAATAAAATGGAGCATTACTTTATACAGTGGGTCCCTAACTGGGGAATTGGTTAAAAATACACAAAATGGATAGATGAGGCAAACTAGGATGCTACAGGGATGTGTCTGTCCAGAATTTTCTCCTGAGATATGCCCTATGGTTTCAGAAACAGGAAAACGCTGCCAGGCAGGATGGTGGTGAGTTTCATAGACTAATCGCGTCGTGCAGATCAACCGGGTTGCCTTTAGTTTCCTCTGGATTTTCAGGTTATTTGTGTTGGCACAAGGCCATGTTCAGCTCTTCCCAAGTTTGAACACCTTCTCAAAAAGGGCTGGTCTCACCATCCTCATCTTGGTTGAGGCCAAAATCTGGTTTCATTTTTCGTTAAACTGCCTTTTGTAACTTTCATTGAACAGAATGGCAACATATCTAACTGTCTTCATTCAGTATTTTCACAAGAGAGGGCCTTTTTTTGCCTCCCATGAGAGAGTGTGTGATTTATTTATCTCCTCCGTTGTGCAATAGGTTCACCACCATTACAATCGATGCAATGTTCTAGAGAGAAATGTTGATGTATCACATGGTGACTTCACTCAAGTTGGCAGTGATTGGTTTCTCATCTAGATCCACCAAAGCCTACACCGTGGGGGTAGATTGCATCATCAGAGACTTCTCTGGTTTGATTATGATTGAGGGCCTGGAGGGCTGGGACTACTTCCTGCCCATCTTCATTTGCCCAGGGTCTGGTACATAGTAGGTGTGGTAGTGATCAGTGCTGTTCACCAAATATTTCCAAATCTTCCATTTTGGGGCCCTTGTAGGGCTGCATTTCCTGGCCCTCTGTGCCTGGGTGCAACTATGTGCTCAGTTCCAGCTGATGAGTTGGGAGCAGAAGTGACATACATCATTTCTAGGCTAGAGCATTTAAATGCTTGTGGTCCACAGCTCTCTTTTCCCTCTAGATCAGCAAGCAGCAGTATTTGAAAAGGTGGATCCTTTTTGGATCCCTGAATGACTGCATAGGTAGAGACCCCCTTTTAACTTATGATGCATACATAATATAAGAAATAAACCTTTGTCGCATTAAACACTGAGATTTCAAGAGTTGTTTGTTACTGAAGCATAACCTAGGCTATCCTTACTGATACCATAGGCATAAAATAAATGTTTGTTGAATGAATGAATGACTTAAGCCGGAAGAGACTTCTGAGCAGTGTTGCTCTAGAATTTCCATAAAGGAGAGATTCGGGCATGATAATCTGATTACAAGTATGTGGGAAGTTAGGGCTGTGTTGGCCAGGGGACTTTTCTTGTTTTGTTTGTATAGTACACTGTTTTTATTAGATGGCCTTTATTTGGGGTGTGAGAGTGTTGATGGAGATTATGTGGGGCCTAAAGCACCCCAAACCAACCATTGGCAGTATCACTGGAGTTTCAGTTGAACTTGTCACCCCCTATGTATTTTACAAATGGGGAAACTGAGACACAGACTAAGTGACAATGCCAATTAGTTAGTGGCAAAGCTGGTAGGCACCAAACCCCTCATTTTCTGATTGTCTATCTGGTGCTTTTGCCCTCCCACCATTCTACCTTTCATAGCCAGGTGTTAAGAATGCTGGGACTTGAGAGTCACATTCTGATTGATTCTAGTCCTGGCTCTACCGCTTACTAGCTGTGGACCTTTGGGAGAAGCTACTTAACCCCTCTGTGCCTCGGTTTCCTCAGCCGTACAGTCCCCAGTGGGTCGCCATGAGGATTTCCCGAAATCGAGTATAAAGTATGGACAGATCTAGCAACGTTAGTTGATTATTATTATTATTCTAGATCCTTATTGCACTGTCTTGACTTACACCTGAGTCTCATGTTCTCTTCGTGCTCTGTTTCCCTTGGGAAATAATGAATCTGTTGGAGACCATCGTGTGGTATATTTCTGGACTATTTGGCCACAGGTAAATTGCATTTGAAGTTCCAAGGAGAGCTGGGCCCTGAGCACTGATGAGCCTCTACCGCCTCCCTTTGCTGAGAGCCCACACTAAGGATCCACCTGTGGGAAGTGGGCGAGGAGACAAGGACTTCTGTCCCATCCCCATTCTGTCTCTGCCGTGTTTGCTGGCGGCTCATTGCCTGCAGATCAAGCTTGGTCACCGCCGCAGAGGCTCTGTGGGGCAAGAATCAAAGTCACCCGCTTTCCAGTTGCTGGGACATCAGCCCACAGGCTTTGGAGAAATATTTAACCACAAATCCTGAGTACCCACAGCCTCCCTTTATGTCACCAGACAGTACCTGTGTAGGAGGCATGTGACCAGGGCTCCCTCACTTGGAAAGGCAGAGAGCCCTGTGGCCGAGGGTTGGGGGTCCCCTCCTTTGTCCCAGGCCTTTTCCTCTTCTGTAGGGTCCTTATGTCAGAGTTCTATGGATCTGAGAGTGTATGTTGAGAAGAATGAGTTTGGCTGGAAGTGTATCGAAATACGAATTTTTAATTTTAGGGGAAGGGGTGTCTCATTTGTGTGTTTTAGACACATTTCCTTAAAGTGCTTTTTTTCATTAACAGTAAGTTTGTTTAAAGGAAAAGTATACTTATTCTGGTATCACTCTTAATTTTAGAAAATCAAGGAACTTTTAATATGAGATATACATATTTTAATTTTTTATTGAAGTGAAACATACATACGGAAAAGCACACGTCATAGGTGATCAGCTTATTGACTTTTCATGAATGTAATAGATCCATGTAACCAGCGCCCAGATCAAGAAGCAGGACATCACTTGTACCCCCTAAGCCCTTCTTATTCTCGCTTGTTACTCTAGTCCAGTTCCTGTAGCGACCACTATTCTTGACTTCTAACAGAATAGATTAGTTTTGCCTATTTTATCCTTTATAGAAACGGAATCACACAGTATCTACGTTTTTGTGCCTGAGTTCCTTCACTCAACATTGTTTCTGAGGTTGATCTATACTCAGCGTAGCAGTGGCTCATGCATTCTTGTTGCTGTCTGGTATTCCATTTTGTGACTATAGCACCACGTTGTCTGCAATCCATTCTACTGCTGATGGACATTTGGTTTGGGTGGTTTCCAATCTGGGGCTATTACAAATGTACTGGTGTGATATTCTAGTTCGTATCCTTTGGTAAACATAATGCACTCATTTGTGTTGAGTATATACCTGGAAAGGGAATTGCTGGCCATATATATGATAGTTGTGCGCTCAGCTTCACAAGATTCTGCCAAAGAGTACTCCAGAATGCTTGTAGCAATTTACACTCCCATTAGCAGTGTAGGAGAGTTCTGGATATGAAGACTATTTCATAGTAAGTCAAACAAATGTAAGTGTTAAGTTAATTCAAATGGAAATAATTTAACCCCTTGGAATAACACTGAGTCCATTTATTAAATGCACTGTTTTCCTCTTATCATAACTTCTAACTTTGTTATGTGACCTGGATGAGCTTCTTGACCTCTACTCCCCGTTAATCCAACCAGTCAAAAGTCTCTCTGAAAACACTGTCCATTCATATATCTAGCTAGAATGTTGTAAGTGTTAATAAATTGGTGTTTGCAAAACAAATTCAACCCCTTCTGCAAAGCAGTATATGTATCTCGCCCATGATGTGTCTAATATGGCAGAGCCAGTCAGGATGTTCTCTGCAGATTTGCACTTTATAAACATCACATCTCCAGGGCTGTGAATGCAATTCAGAATCCAGAATTTTGTTCTGGTCGTAAATAAAAACGGTATATTCTTCTGCAGATTTTAATGAAAGAGAACGGTGCGTTTTAAAGTGAAAAAACATTTTGCAAATACCGGTGTCATTTCACTATGAAGAGAAGTGGGGAGGACGGTAAAAGGAGCCAGAGAGGGAATTCAGAGCGCTTATTTTTTTCCTGGTCTCTACGACTAATTCGTATTGTAGAACCGAGCCTCTGTTTTTCCATCTGTAAAATGGGGTGATCTGTAAGTCTTACCCAGAGCTAGTTTTAATTCTATGAACGTGCAGAGTGAGGAGATGCCGACAGAGAAAAGGTAGAGGGGACGAGGGGATAACTCACTTCATATTGCCCCTTCCGCCCCCTGGCAGATAGAGCGCGGGGGATCCCAATTTCTAGGTTCCCTGTGTATTATGACCTTCACCAGGAAACCACGGAACTGAATCCTTTACCAGGACGTTTCTCTTTTACTGGTCTTTCCAAATCCCCCTCTCAAGTGATCTCTGCATTCAGGAATATTCTGGTAGAGGGGCGACCTCGACGTCGGGGCTCCTACCCATCACAGCGCGTGGCGCTGAAAGTGGTGGGACAAGCATTTGGGTACCAGGGCGACCCCTAAAGGTGACCTGCTGGGTGTGGAGGTCGGGGTCCCTGAGGAGGAGCGCGCAGGGCTGCACACCCGGCATCCGAGGGGCCAGCTGTCCAGGGAGCCCGGAAGCGCCGCGGGGGCGCCGGCCGCGGTGGGGTGGGCAGCCGGGCCCGCGGCCCCCACTTCTGCCCCTCCTCGCAAGCCCGCAGCTCCCCGCTGGGCTTCGGCGGGCCGCGCCGCTCGCTCCCTCCCTCCTCCTCGGCGCCCCTCCCGCTCCCCACCTCCGCGCCCAGCCTCGCGGCTGCCGAGCGCCGGACGCGCCACGCCGCGCTGGGCAGCTGGAGAGCTGGCGGGCGAGCGGTCCGGGAGCGGCGGGGGCGGCGCCCAGCCCGCGGGAGGGAGGAGGAGGAGGGACGCGGCCAGAGGGAAAGGGGAAAAGGAGGGCCGGAGGGCGCCAGTAGTCAGCCTGGCGGCCGGGACCGGCAGGTAAGCGCACGGCGCCGGGACGGGGCGGTCCCCTCGGGCTCCCGAGAGCGAGCCCGGAGAGCTGGCGACGGGCGCGGGAGGCGCGGGCGCAGCGTCTAGACCCGGAGGGCGACGGCACGGCGGGGCGAACGCTCCTTCCGCCCGGCTGCGGCTCTGAGCGGGGCCCGGGGCCGTCCTGAAGGGCAGGGGCAAAGCGCCGAGTCTCGGGGGCTGCCGGCACCCCGCTGGTGGGAGACTGCGCGCCGTGGGAAAGGGGGCTCCGAGGGGAGACGTGTGTATCCAGAACCTTTAAACGGACTCAAGCTTTTCCCACCCGTCTGGGAAACGGAGCCACGAGCGTTACTGGCGCGGGCAGTCCGCGAGACGCGACTCCCGGGGACTCGGCTCGGCGCGCCGGGCGTGGGTGCGGCGGTGCCTGCGGAGCGCGAACGCGCCCCGGGCGGACGGCTTGGCGCGGCACCACCTGGCTGGGCCCAGAACAGGTGGCCCTGGGAGCGGAGGGACCGAGCAGCAGCCCGGAACCAGGGGGTGAGCCTGCGGGAAGGGGAAGGCTGGTGGTCTCGGGGGAGCGCATTTGGGCAGGGATTTGAGTTTCGAGGCTCCAAAACTGTGTATAAACAGGGAGAAGAGACCTGGCCGACCTTCTGAGAGCCAGAGGAAGCAGGAGACAGGTTTTCCGTGGCAGTTTCGACAGTGACACTTCTTAGTCTGTGCTGTGCACAAGAATCCTCTGGGGAACTTGTTAAAATGAATTCTGATTCAGTAGGTCTGGGGTGGGGCCCGAGCGTCTGCATTTCTAACAAGCTTCCAGTTGCTGCCGTCGTTCCATGGACCATACTTTATGTGGCAGGCCCTACAGAAGTACTTTTTGTCCAACAGCTGGAAAACCTTAGGAAAAGTGGGATATCGGGAGATGAGGTCCTAAAACTTTACTATATATACACGAGGTCTGTCCGGAAAGTATCCAGCCACTGTTAATATTAACGAGAACCGTGCTTTTTCTGTTACATGGCTGGATATTTTCTGGACAGACCTCGTACATATACACCCCATCTCTTTGTCACCTCTACCCCCAGACATACACATTAAAACGGTTGCTACTGTAGGGGCCCAGGGAAGACTTTCCCTTTGCCCTCTGAGGGTTCGCTGAAAAATTAACCGACAAAAGATGGATTAAGTGGAGAAAAGGCATATAAATTTATTAAGGTGCACTTGGGGGGAATCACAGAGTGATTTCCCAATCCCACAGTGGGGATATACCATCTTGAGGTTAGTGAAAGAATGCCGGCTCAGAGTATGGCCAAAAACAGGTTTTAGGAGGGCGGAAGAGGTGACCTGGCTAGCCAAGGTGTTCTTGTTATGTAAACGACACCACACAGGTAGCAGCCCTCAGAGAGAAGAGATGGTAAATGTTTCTTTCAGACCTTTGAAGGTGTCAGACTCTCAATTAATCTTTTTGTGAGAAAACCTGGCTGCATCTCTGCAAATTCTCTACAAATGCAAATCTCCCCCACAAAGGACAGATTTGCAGGGTTACTTTTGTTTTCTGGCTCTCTAAACAGCCATCTCAAAATATGTCAAAGAAATATATTTTGGGGTAAAATATTTTGATTTCCTTCGCTACTCATTTAACAGCAAAACGCTTTTACTTTTCTTACCAACTTTCTAGCCAAATACATTATCTGATAGCAAAGATGGCTTCATGGGCATGCAACCTGCCCTTGGTTTATTGCTGAAATTCTGAATAGTTTTGAACAAGGGGCTTTGCATATTTTCATCTCGCACTGGGCCCCACAAAATTTTGTAGCTGATCCTGTCTAATAGTCACCAGAGGTGGAAAAAAGACTCATTTCTTTGATCAGGGTTTGAGAGTAAAGATTTATTAAAGGAAGACTAGCTAGATGTTGTAGTTCCTCCAATCTTTGTCAACTTCTCTTTGGCCATCTGAAGAGTCAAGCGTGTGAGTATAAACCCAGGCATGCATGGTATGACAAAATTGATTGCTTTGTTAATATCAATAGCTAACAAATTATGAAGAGCTTGATTATTGATAGACAATACAATTACATTTGAGGTTGAAATAATTTGCAAATTAATTGACAAGGTGTATGTTATTTCCAAAGCATTTGGGGAGATTTTATTTAGTGTTTCATGGAATTTTGCTTAGTTAAGATCTAAAATGAGCTGGACATTCGTTGCTTGGTTTGGCTGCTTTCACAACTTAAATGCAAAGCTGGAAAACAAAAAGTGGCCAAATTTTGTAGCTGTTCAGGGGTATTGTTTTACAGGATCTCAGTGCGATGCCAGCCCTGATCAGATTCCCTTCTGCTTTTATCATTCCCACATCCCTGCAAGGTGACTTTCATGAAAAGGTGGACAGAGCAAATTTAGCTATTGCAAAACACTGAAGAAACGCAGGACCTGCATCAGTGTTTTGTCTGATGAATAAATCTTGCCCAAAACACGCAGATTCCAGGTGTGTGTACTTTTCTAGAAAAAAAAATGTTGGAAATACAGAGGAGAAAAAAATTGAACTTGAATTATGGATATGATTTTGTTCAGCAGAGGGAGAAAAAGTCTGAGAAATGGAACTTCATTTCATTGGCAGGTTTGGCAGGGAAAGGAAAGCCGCTATGTTTTTAGTACTGTGAACAGCCTTCCAGAAATGGCAAAGTGAGTTTGCTCAGGTGTTAGGGAGAGCCAGCAAAGAAGCTGATTTTCCATGGCTGATGTGATCCTTGTGGGGACTTGGAGGGGGGACATCACGACATATGTTCTTGGTGCTTTCACTGTGCAGATGAAACTGAACAAGCACATTTTTCCATTTTGTTGCCTGACAGTGCCAAGTCACTTTCAAATACACAATACAAACTGGAAGAGCACAACTAAATTATAAAAAGGAGGGGGGGGGGGAATGTGTCTCTGTAATGTTAATAGTTCAGAAGATAGAAAGGAGGGATTCTGACTTTAGTAAAAACCTGGGAGCTGGTTTTTATGCCTCACTGAGAAAGGGCTTCCCTACCTTAAGATAGAAAAAAAAGTTCTTTTAAAATATTTATGGATTTAAAAATGTGTAGGTCTTTAATCTTCGCGGAACTTACTTGGGGGGCATGGTGTGAGGTCGTGGGTAATGGAACTTAAGAAATGTGCCAACATTTGGGGAAAATTATTATAAATTCCCTCAGTCACATAAGATTCTGGTAAATACTCTGTTCCATTTCATAAATCTGTTTAATTCTTGAGTCTATTCCATGTTTCTTAAATTGAGGTATCATTTATTTACAGTAAAATTCACTTTTTAATGGATAGTTCTAGAAGTTTTGACAAATGCATATAGCCATGTAACCACCACCATAACAAGAGATGGAAGAATTCCACCACTCCAAAGAATTCCCTGTTGACTTCTTTAGTCAACCTCTCCTACCACTCTCAGCCCCTGGCAACCACTGCTTTGTTTTCTGTCCCTATAATTTTATCTTTTTCAGAATGTCCTGTAAATGAATTCCTATACAATATAGCCTTCTGAGTCTGGCTTCTTTCACCTGGTATAATGCATTGAGATTCATCTATGTTGTGTAGATCAATAATACATTCCTTTTTATTGCCGAGTAATATCCCACGGTTTATCCATTCACCAACTTTTGGTGATTACCAATAAAGCCAATATGAACATTCACCTACAGCTTTTTGTGTGAATATAAATTTTCATTTCATTTGGGTAAATACCTAGAAGTAGGATTACTGTGTTGTATGGTAATTTTAGCTTTATCAAACACCGTCCAACTTTTCCGAAGTGGCTACACCATTTTGCATTCCCACCAGCAATGTATAGGAAATCCAGTCACTTGGCATCCTTGCCAGCACTTGGTATTGCTCCTTTCTTTTGTTTTAGTCATTCCAGCAGGTTTATGGTAGCATCTATCCATGGTTAGTTTGTTCTTCCCTGATGATGTTGAGCATCTTTTCATATGCTTTTTGATCATTCGTATATCTTCTTTGGTGAAGTGTCTGGGTTTTTTTTCCTCATTGTGTTTGTCTGATTATTGAATCATGAGAGTTCTTCATATATCCGGATACAAGTTCTCTGTGGCTTGCCTTTTCATTTTCCTAATGATGTTTCTTTGAAGAGCAGACGTTTTTAATTTTGATAAAGCCTAATTTATCAGGTTTTTTTCCTCTATGGATAGCATTTTTAGTAACCTGTCTAATAAATATGTCTACCCCAATTCACGAAGATATTATCCTGTTCTTTCTTCTAGACATTTGATAGTTTTATCATTTATACGTAGGTCTATAAATTCATTTCAAGTTAATTTTTATATGAAATAAGGGTCAAGTTCACTTTTTTCCATATAGAAAGACTGCTTTTCCCTCATTGTATCTTCTTGGCCCCTTTGTCAAAAATTGCCTGTATATAATGTGGGTCTGTTTTTGATCTCTCTGTTTCGTTCCGTTGATCTGTATGTCTGTCCTTATGCCAATGCCACACTGTAGGGCTTACACATTCTTGTTAGGTGCATTCCTAGATTGTTTTACATGTGTAATTTTTATTGCTTTTAGAAATTCTGTCCTTTTTTCCCTATTTCATTTCTTATACTATTGAGTAGGAAGACTGTTTAATTTCTTCTTTTTTTTAATCAGAAACCTGTGCACAAGAATTTATTAGAGTTGTTTATTAACATAAGGATTATCTATCTTCCCCAACCAAGAATAAAAAATGATCATTGACTCTTGGCAAAAGCATAAACATGAGAGCAATAGTGTGTACAGGTGAATTCTAAACAAAAAAAAAAAACAATTTTCAGTATTTCTCATAATTAACAAATCACCTCTAATAGTGAAATATTTAAGGTAAACTGCATATTGCCTATGTGTGTGTCAAGGTAAAAATGAATGTCACTCATACAAATTTTTGTTTATTTAAGTTTAGAATTTTTTTCATTTCCTACTTTATTATTTTTTCTTTTTTTAAATTTCAGAATATCATGGGGGTACAAATATTTTGGTTACATGGTGCTCCGCACCCATGAGTTATGAATTGGAAGTCTGTTTAATTTCTTTTTATAGATCTATCTTATATTCAAGCCATCTTACTGAATTTTTCTTGTTCGTTTCCTAGTTGGTTTTTTTGGATTTTTAAGTTAGACCATCAAATGTCTTCAAATGGTAATAGTAGAGGGTTTTTTCCCCCAATATTTCTACCTTATTTCATTTCCGAATTGGGTGGGAATGCTTCTAATATTTTACCCTTAAGTATTGTGCTTGCTGTAGGGTTCTGGTGGCTAATGTAATTATCTTCAGGAAGTTTCATTCCATTTTTAGCTTGCTAAAAGTCTAATTAAATTAAATTAAAATTAAAAGTTTAATTTAAAAATTTCTTGTTCTGCTTGGATTTCTTTTTTTCATCGAAAGCCTAACAGGTTTAATGTCCGTCAGTCTTACTGGTTTTGGAGGTTCATATTTTGATCTCCCTGGAGGAGAAAATATAACATTAAATTAATTCGTTTTATTTGGATTATGAAGAACCTACCTTTGGAACTTTTTTATAATGTTCTCATTGGGGGGATGCTGGGCGCATTGAGGGAGAGAGAGAATAAAGAGTTTATAACCTACTCCAGTACAAATAAGATAGCTTTTCCTAATGTTGTTTGATTTTTTTTTTTTTTGCCCACCATTCATCATGAGAAGTACTCTTGACATTTCAACCCAGTACAAACATACTTGTATATAATTGAAACAAAATCTCACAAGGTATTTTCTCTTTCCTGTGTGCAATATACTCTGATATTTTCAACTCTCTTCTGTCTGCTCTATCTCATTTTAAAACGATGATCATGATTTTCTAAACTGATTTGACCACTCATTCATTTGATTTCAAGACCTACAGTTTGAAAGACCTACTGTTCTATAAAACTGTTCATTTAGTTTCTAAGCCCCCAAACTGCTGTCCTGTGTCCAGGACAGATTCAGTTTATATGAGATCCTGCTATGATGCAAAGTGAGTTCATTTATTAGACGCAGAGATAATCAAAACTACCCACATTTCTCTCTTGAATTACTGTGTAGCCTTTAAACCAGTCTCCCAGTGTCCACTCTTGACCCCACAGAATAGCCAGTAAATGCTATTGAGTCTTGTAATTCCACAGCTCAAAACCCTCTAATGACCTCCTACCACACTTAGCATCAACTCCCAGAGCCTCACTGTAGCCGCTTTACCCCTATTCTTCTCATTCGCCTGTCTCCCAGCCTTTGCACTTGCTGTGCTACCTGCCTGCAACACCATTTTCACCAGATACTCACCTGACTTGTTCCCTCTAACCCTCATCCTAACACAGCACTCCCCGCTACCGACCTACCACTGCAAAGGTTCACTCTCTTATCCCACTTTTGTTCTCTTTGTAGCGCCATTAACTGCAATTTTATTATTTAGTTATTTGTTTACTGATTCTTCGTCTTTTCCCTGCTAGATTATAAGTTCCAGGAGGGCAGGGACTTTTCTGTATCTTGCTCACCATTGTATTGTCAGGACTTGGAACATTGGGACATAGTAGGCGTGTAATACACGCGTCAAATGACTGAATGTGCCCAGAATCTAGAAAAAATCAGACACTCGTCATAAGAGAAACTCAATGTGCTCCACCTTTCTGTTTAATTTTAGTGTGGAAATTTCTTTAGGTTAAGTATTGATTATATTTTAATATACACAGTTCAGTAATCAACAGACACTCATTTGGTGTCTGCTACGTTTCTGACCCTGTGATAACAATGATGACAGCTAATAGCTACTACTTTACACATACTAACGTATTTAGTCCTCCCAACCTCTTGAGATAGGTATGATTATTATCATTTTGCAGATGAAGAGACTGAGGCACAGAGAAGTAAGTGACTTGTCTAAGGTCATGCAGAAGGTGAGCAGTGGGTCCAGGGTTTGAATACTCACCATCTCATCTCGGAGCCTGTGTTCTTGGCCACAATGCTCCTAGCAATAATAAGAAATATGCATGATTCCTGACCTTTCTGTAAGCATATAATTAATGTTTATGGCTTTTGTTCTTCTAGCATAGCGGTTCTCAATTGGGGGTGATTTTGCTTCTCAGGGGACATTTGGCAATATCTGGAGACATTTTTGGTTGTCATGACTGGCAGGGTGGAGTGCTGCAGGCATCTAGCGGGTAGAGGCCAGGGATGCTGCTGAACACCCTACAATGCCCAGGACAGCCCCTACCCCCAGCAAAGAATGATCCGGCCCAAGCATTAACAGTGCTGAGGTTGAAAAGCCCTGCCTTAGCACAGGGGCTCTGAAGCTGGCTGTTCATTAGTATCACTGGAGAGTTTTAAAAATAAATACCGATGTCTAGGTTCACTTCCTGACCTTAATAAACTTCAACATTGCCCAGCAATCCTACCATGCTTGCCTAGTGGGTTTGCTTTCCCGTTCTCCAAAACAGCTGTTTTATACCATTTATTTCCTCTGCCCCTCTGACATCAGCTGCTGACTTTGGCTCATTAGACAGGAGCCTCCTGGTAGTCCCACCACCCAAACTCCCAACATGCCCACGCCTGCATGGATGCAGTGTTCCCCACTGTTACTGCGAGATTGTGAAGGAAACGTCCCTGATGCATCAAACACTGGCGTCTTTTCTGGGCTCTGGACCCCTCATCCTCTTTGTCTTCCCAAGGATATGATATAGATAGATAGATTTTACTTTTTATTTGGAAATAATTTAAAACTTTACTAATAAATGGCAAAAATAAAAACAGCACAAAGAACACGCATATGCCCTTAATCCAGATTCATCTATTGTTAACATTTTACCCAGTTTGCTTTCTCAGTTGCACTCTTGCTCACGCACATAATTTTTTCTCTGAACTATTTGAGGCTAAGTTACATACATCAAGGCCCCAACTCCTAAATACTTCAGTATGCATCTGCTAAGAATAAGAATATTCTTTTACATAACCACAGTATGTTATCAACTTCAGTAAATTTAACATTGATAAGATACCGTTATCTAATCTGCCATTTGTATTGCTTCTAGTACAGGATGCTGTCTCGGGTGGTTATTGCATTTAGTTGTCCTGTGTCTTAGTCTCTTTTAGTCTGGAACATTTCCACAGCCTTTCTTTGTCTTCTTTGACATTGACATTTGGGTTGAATACAGACTACCTCCTCTCCTTTTTCTTTTTAACAGAACATTCATCATTTTTGGTTTGTCTGATGTCTCTCGCGATTAGACTCAGGTTATACATTTTTGGCCAGAATATTACATAGACGACATTGTGTCCTTCTCAGGGTATCTCATCTTGAAGGCCCACAACGTCCATCTCTTCTTCATTGGTGGTGTTAATTTTGATCATCTGCTCGAGGTATTGTCTAATTTCTTCACTGTGTAGTTACTGGTTTTTCTTTCCAAATCAGCGCTCTGTGGGAAGACACAAATGTCCTGCTCTTCATCAATATTTCCATCTAGATTTAGCATCCAGTTATGATTTTGCCTGATCCAATCTTTAATATGATGGTCGAAAATAATGATTTTCCAACTCTAGTATACCCTCCACGTTTGGTCCAGAGCCCTTCCTCCTCCCCCATTTCTTTATTTATTCATCTATTTATTATTGATATGAACTCATGAATTCCTCCTTTTTTCAAAATAGATTTATAATTCATTATGGTACTTAATTATTTTGGTGCTCAAACGGTGAAAGACTTAATTCTTTATTCTGTTTCCCTCTCTTCTGTTTTAATGAACTCCTCTCTGCCCTTTTTTGGATCATTCCCATCAGCTTACAGTCATGCTCTAATATCTAATGTTTTCATTGGCCCCACATTGCCCACCATTCAGGACCCCCCATTTCTTGGTCACCTCTTCTCAGAGGAACCTCTTATAAGGGTGCTCATACTTTATTGCTCCACATTTTTCTCTTGTCCTGTCTAATCAGGGTTCTGTCCTGAGGCTATTGTCAGTCCTCAGTGAACTCCACATTGACAAATACGACTTACTTCCCTGACTGATTTACTGTGCTTGACTTAGCAGCAGCACTCAACAGTCATTCCCTCCTTCTTTGAACACTTCCTTCTGTGGTCTTTGTTATCCTATATTCTCTTGGTTTTCCTACTCTTGCTGGTAGCTCATCGTAAATCTCCTCCTCTTCTGCTCAACCTACAAAGTTTGACGTCCCTTCAGGACATTGGGATTCTCTTCTCTTTCTCTGTACTCTCCTGATGACTCCATCCAGTCCTATGGCTTTACATGCCATCTAGATGCCAGTACCTCCAGCCATGGCCTTTCCCAGAACTCAAGACAATAGTTTGCATGGATATCTAACAAGCCTCTCAAACGCAATGTTTTCCAAAACAAAATCTTGATTCTGTGTCACCCTCATGCAAAACCTGATTCTCTCCCTGTGAGACCCATCTCAGTCTATGGTGCCACCTTCCACGCCATTGTTTAAGCCCCTAACCTGCAAGTCCACACCCCACATCTAACCTGTCAAGAAATCTTGCCAATTTGGCTTCCAAAGTATGTCCCAGATGTTCCCACTTCTCTCCGTCCCCATCTCCTTCTTGGATGATTTGTAATGGCCTCCTACAATCCAATATTCATGTGGCAGCTAGAGCATCTTTCCAGAAGCATCAGTTAAATGTTCTGACCCCTGCTGTGCATGTCTTTCTCTTGCTGACCATGCTCCTTTTGATTCTTTCAGCACATCAAACTCCTTTTGGTCTTTTATACTAACTGTTTGCTCTCCCTGGAATGTACCTTCTGCTCTCTCCTCCATCTTTTTATGGCTGGTTCCTCATCAATCATATCTCAGCTTAAATATCACCTCTTTAATGACCTATCCAAAATAGCCACCAGGTCGCCCTCTGTATCTCACCTTCCTTTAATTATCAATGCTGCTCTTATTATCTATTTGTTTCCTTGTTTATTTGTATATTTATTCCCCTCTCCCCCTCCACCCTCCTCAGAGCAGGGCCCGCATCTTTATGCCCAGTGCCTAGAATAGTATTTGGTGTGTAGTATTCAATTTTGGTATTCAATAAATATTTGATGGATAAATGAATGATACATTTCAACTGTCAAACATGATTTTCAGAACATGGAAGACACTCAGTAAATGTTCTCTTTCTCCCACGATTACATTCTTGTGTTTGGGACTAGTCTAGAAGTTTCTGGTGAGGATGGTGATCTGATAAAGAGATTCATATTTACGCATTAGGATCCTGATATTAGGGTTTCCAGACAAAGGGGAATTACATTTTACCAAGAAAAAAAGAGTGATAGAATTCCAGGGATCACCAGTGTCACATTCTTCAGTGGGGGACTTTCCTGGCCCTTCTAACTACAAGACAACTGGTTTTCAGATTTCACACAGTTTAACCTGTTTATTTACCTTGGGACTCAGACATGTACATTTTAACTGCATTTTGCAGGATCACATGTAGATTTTTTGGTGGGAAAAAGGGGGATAGCAAAGGAAGTGACATTCTTGTCTTCCTTTGTTTATAGTATAATTTGCTGTGCCCATTTCAGCATTAGCTCTGGTATAACACAAGTGCTACACTGTGTGTGTTTTTGGAATCTGGGAAAATGACAACAAAAAATGTTTTCTAGTACTTTGTTCTGGTCTGAAATTCATGAATTGAGTACATGGGGACGGGGGAGGAAGATTGGAAGATGTATACTGAAATAGTATACATTATTCAAAGATTAGCTGTGGGTTTTTATTTTTTTTAAACTCTTGTAGTAGATTCTATATGGTAATAAAGCTTCCAGGAAAAATAAGTACAAATAAACTCAACTAGTGATTTTGTTGCCAGATAATTAACTTTTTGATGGAACGTACCAGATGTTTTGGGGTATTTGGAGAAACCGTTACCCTTAACACAGTAGGATTTTTTTTAATTGGGCCAAATGCCCATTGTGTTCACAGTTCGTGTATGAGTCAAGAACTGGGCACCATTACTCACCTTGTGATATTTATCACCTGTGCATCACAATTAGTCATTTTCTTTCTAGCAACCATCCTTGAAAGTAGGCAAGTGTCAAGTAGCATTTCATGGACATGTTTAGAGGGTTATTCTTTTTGACTCATCCATGAAAGCGGATAGAGTGTATATACATATATTGTTTAAATTGAATTTTTCTTATAGTACAAGTTATACACATTGTGAACGTACAGGTCAATGAATTTTCACAAAATTCCCTGTCAGCAGCCCTCAGAAGCCCTCCTCCTGCCTCTTCCAGTCACAACCCCCAAGGGTACCTAGATGCCATAGTTAGTTGTGCCTGTTCTTGAATTTTCTATGTATGGTACCAGACATGCTGTCTGACTTTTTCTACTCAGTACTGTTTGTGAGATTCCTTCATATTGTTGCTTGTAGTTGTAGTTGGACTGTCATATAGTATTCCGCAGTTTAGCCTTTTTACTGCTGATGGGCCTTTGGTTGGTTTCCAGTTTTTGGCTTTTATAAGTGGTGCTATGAGGAACACATGCATACATTACTACCAGGTAAATACCTACAAGAGTGCTTTAAGTATATTTTTAATAGTTTTTACAGTTGCTGTCAATTATTTTCTCCTCTGAGTACAATTAGAACTAGTAGTTATCTCTGGACATAACTCACATCTGTGCCCATAGACAATGATGAAGTTTTTTTCCCCCCGATAACTTTTGAATTAAGTTCTAGCATCTGTTGTTTTTTTTACCTTAATTTGTTCTGAGAATCTGTTTCTATGCTCATTTATTCCTTTACCAACTACATATATCAAAACATTTTTAAATATCTTAAGAATTTTGGGTTGCTTTTTCTTTTCCTACAAATCTCTCTCTTTATCTTTCTCTCTCCCTCCCCCCTTCCTCCCTCCCTCCTTTCCTGCCTCCTTCTCTCCCTCTCTCCCTCTTTACCACCCCCTTTCTCTGGTATTTCTTTTGAAATGAAAAACACTCCTGGAACTGCTGAATGTGTTTTGCAGATTTTGAGGCAAAGATTTACCACCCGAATTGCCTTAGAATGGTACAGGCTTATTCAGCACTGATTCCTAATTTTGCCAAGGAAAAGGAAAAAGAAAGAAAGAAAGAAGTAAATAAGGGAGGCTTTTAAAAACTGAAGTATGCTTTATTTTGCTCTGATTACACCCAGGCCAGTAGGCTGACACTAGTATTTTACCTTTGTCTCCAAATTCAGCAAATCTGATTATTGGACAAACTGGATAGAGCAAATATAACCTGAAATCAAGCAAATTACATTCCACTTGATTTTGGTAGGAGACACTCCTGAGATGTACTCATTATGCAGAGAGAACAATTAGCAAATAACATCATCTACAGCAGCCCTTTTCAATTCTAACATGCAAAACAATTACCTGGGGGTCTTGTTAAAATGTATATGCAGATTTGGGAGCTCTGGGGTAGGCGGAAGATTTCTTCATTTCAGCTCCCAGGTGAAGGGGATGCTGTGGGTGAGGGACCACACTGCAGGTAGCAAGGCTTTAGGGCATAGCTGCTTCTCTGTTCCTGGGGATTGTGTGGAACATTTGTCCATTGCCCCTTGATGGATGAAAACAGCCCTGCCCAAGTGCCTCTCTGGGCTTGTCCTCTCAGCACAGGTGGAAGAACCAGGTGTGTGCAGTCTGCGTTAGAGCAGCAGAGAGCGTTTCCTTTAACCTCAGGTAGCAACTTCTTTCAAACCCCGGCCCACATGGGCTCCCTGCAAGCATATCAAACACCTGACGAGAAACCACTGAACTCCTCAATCACATGCCAAACCAACACACACACACGCACACACACACACGATCCAGGTACTGACGTGAAGAAAGGGGTGGGGGGGAACAGGCATGAAACCAGCCTTCTCTCCTGTCTTCAATATTGCCTACTTCCTCATTCATTCCAGAGACACTGAGTGTCAGTTTCAACATCCCGGGCCCCACCACTGCGGTACACACCACCTGCTTTCCAGCTGCGGGCTGCACCTCTGTCTGCCCACCCCCGTGGCAGGCTGGGAGTGCCAGGGGATTAACAATCCCGCCTCCAACCCCAGGAGCAGCCCTCATCGATGCCTGATGGAAGCTGGTGGATGAGTACCCCAGCTCCTCTGCCCTCTGCCTTCGCATGGGATAACTGAGACCTGAGACCAGTGTTCTGCTCTGGCTCCCAGAATTGCCCCCAGTGGCAACTGGCTTGATAACACCCTGCCTCACTTCCCCATTCTCCTATCTGTGTTTCCTGGGATCTCATCCTAAATAAACTGCTCTCGAATCTGTGCCCCAGAGTTCCGTTCTGAAGGAACCCAAACTAAGGCAAACAAGACTAACAGGAAGTTCTTTTGTTCGTTTTAAAAAAATCCCATTTTATTAATAATAAAACCAAGATGGGAGACCTGTAGGGCTTCTTCTAAGGGTGTTTCACCAGTATCTAGATGTTTTCTTGGCATGACACCATACATTCAGATGGTTGGAAATAAGCCCGATGGTGGAGAGAATTCTTCCATGTTCCTGGGCTGTTCGGGGATCCTATCAGCAGGGTTGATTTTTCTGAACTCTCCAGTCAAGCTGGTTCTGGTCTTTCTGACCTCTGCCCCGGGGATGTATCTCTGAGTTCTGCCTCAGCCTTGCCTGCATCGTGGGGCCCCTGCAGGGCACATCCTGCCTGTATCCTACTCCCGTGCTCCTCTCACGGGCCTGCCTCACTGGCTTTCTCCGTGGTGGGCTCTCTGCCTAGCCCCTTGGGACGAGCAGTCCTTCTCGGATGTTTACTTGACTGAGCAGAGGCCCCTGACATTCAGTTTCAAGGACGTACCCACACCTGTTTTCTAAGCTTTGGTCACTGCTCCTCCTTGCCACGTCCTCAGCTTTCCCCCTCCTCCTGCCTTCTTCCCCAGACTGGAAGTGGAACTGAACCCCAGCATCACTGAAGCCTCTCGGCGCATTTTAGGGGATTTTAGGGCTGCTTGGGCCCCAGTCAGAGTTCTTAGTCCTTTTGTATATTCAGAAGTGTGATAGGACCCAGGCTTTTCCCCTCAAGACCTGCTATTCAAAATTCCCCTTTCTATGGTTCCTCTCGTGTTGGGAAGCCACACCGGGCAGGGATGTTTGGGAGGGTGGCCTGATTTGGCACACTGGACTGGATTTCTCACAGTTTTGCCCTACCTCTGCCAGGGTGTGCTGCCTACCAGGCTAAACACCCATCTTTCTGTTTGGGCTTCTTTGGGATCCTAATTAGAGACCCTTGGTACATGCTAGCTGTATGAATAGGGCCAGTTTTAATGTAAACATCTGTTAAAACGTCAAGAGTGGATGGCTAGGTGACTGCTTCACTGTTACTTTGGGAGCCAAAGAATATAGCTTTCTTGGCTCACACTGCCAGATCAAAATACCATAGAACGGGTGGCTTAAACAACAGAAATTTATATATCACAATTCTGGAGGCTGGGAAGTCTAAGATCAAGATGCCACCATAGTCGGTGTCTGGTGAGGGCCCTCTTCCTGTCTTGCAGTCAGCCACCTTCTTGTTGTGTCTTCACTTGGCAGAGAGAGAGAGAGAGAGAGAGAGAGAGAGATTGATTTTTCTCTTTTCTACTTCTTGTAAAGCCACAGTCCTTTTGGAGTAGGACCCCACCCTTATGACATCATTTAACATTAATTACTTCATAAGACACTGTCTCCAGATATAGTCACACTGGGGGTTAGGGCTTCAACATATGGACTGGGAAAGGGCACAGTTTAGTCCATAGCAATAGCTGTGCTCAGCTCCACTCTTCCCCCCAGCATCTCACCTGCTCATCTGCTCGAAGCCTGAAATTCCACCAATTAGAGATTCATTTCCTTAAAGTGCCGTTAAAATGTAAATGGGCACAGAACCTGTTCGATGTATCTCCATGTGAGGCCTTTTCCTGAGAGCAGGTGAGGGTTCAAAAAATAGGAAATCACTGGGCACCTATGAATTGGTAATGGGCCCCACCTAGAGGACAGAAAGGGTATGAAAGAGGGAGTTGGTTTTCTCCAAACAATGTCAGCCTGTTCACTTTGCCAAGGCCTGTCCTAATCCTCAGAGTTACTTTCTTAACAGTTCCTGCAAAATAGTGCTTAAAATAAAAGAATCGAATCGTTAATCTTGCTTTCTTGGATCTATGAGCTATTTGAAAGGCATAGCGTTTTGAAGAGGAGTCTTATTGACTCCATGCAAAGGAAGAGGTAAAAGTATAACTTCTCATTGGTTTATCCAGCCTTCTAGCAACACGAACTCTGTATTAGCCACCAAGTTATATGTAACAACAATAGATGTTTGTAGTAACAATTTTTATGTGCTGCTGACGCCTAAAGTACTTTTTGAAGTGTCAAAAGATTTATGATGTATGGGATGATTTTCATATTAACTATGATTTTTATAAAGTCTCAGTTACTTTTTGTTACCAAGTGGTAGTCCTTTATCAACCAGAATATTTTCACCTTAATACTTCATCTTCCTCCCCTGCTAGCACCAAAATGGTACCTAAAGTAAAGTGAGCCACTTCTTGTGGTTTGTTCTTGCTGGGATCAGCTGCTTGTACTGATTAGCTGCTCAGACAATCAGATCAGGAACATGGCTCTGGCTCCTATGTGGCCTTTGCTCTTAGGGGACCCACTGAGGGTAGGTTAGTACTGGTTCAGTATCTGCTGGGGAAAGTGCATATGGAATTCCATCCCCTTCGGACCTATACCATCAACAGTGTTGGCTGGAGGTCCTCAGCCCTGGCCCTACATCAGCTTTTTAAAAGAGCGTAAAGGTAAGCACCATCCTAAATTTGGTGATTCTCCATCTCATGCCTTTCTTTATACTTTTCCTACATAGGAATATATCCCTAAGCAAGAGGGAATGCTACTTGTATGTTTTTAAAGTTTATATGATTAGCATCTTTTTTATCATGTTCTACAACTTCCATCTCATTCAACATTATTTTTGTGAGATTCATCTTCATTACTACATGTAGCTTAGGTCATTTCTTTTCCTTTGCTTTACTCCCAAATCACTCCCAGAGAACAACCGAAGTCACATCTGCCAGGGTGGAGGGAGAGTGGGAATTATACACACACACACACACACACACACACACACACGCACACAGGGTGGAGGGAGAGTGGGAATTACGCACACACGCACGCACGCACGCATACACACACACCATAATTAGTTGATCTGAAACAAACCTCAAGCTATTCTCTTAACTAAACCTGATTAGCCAATAATTCATTTAGATTTTAACCAGCTAATTTGGAAATTATTTTATAAGGCTTTAGTTTTTCCTTATGTTCATAGCCCACAAAATTGATTCTGGGAATAATCCTTTTATGCCTTGCCTACAAGGAACCGTAAAGTTGAGTTTGGGTTCATTTGCAGTAGCTTTTTCTTCCTCTAGGTTTTCAGATATTGCCATATTTCTCTGTTTCCTTTTTTACTTGGCATGGATTTGCCCTCTTTTCCCGATAGTATGTCCAGCTCCTTCAAAATCTCTTCTTTCATCCATCAAACATATATTTATAGAGTCCCTAGTGTGTGCCAGGCACTCTTCCAGGCACTGGGGACTCTACAGTAAACCAAACACAAAACCTCTGCCTTCAACAAAGCTTATCTTCTAGTGGGGGAAGCAGACTACACTTTACAGACTGTAAAACATACAGAATGTTAGGTGGTAATTAGTGCTGTCTATGGAGTAAAATGAATCGGGAAAGAGTCACAGGGAGTATTGAGGGGTTGCAATTTTACATAGCCTTTCTCTACTAGGCCAGTGGTTGGCAAACTATGGCACAAGGCCCTCCATCTGTTTCTGTAAATAAAGTTTTATTGGAACACAGCCAAGCTCATTCATTTACAGATTTTCTGTGGCTGCTTTTGCAGTATGACAGCAGAGTTCAGTAGTCGCAGTAGAAACCATTTGGGCTGCAAAGCCTAAAATATTTATTATTTGGCCTTTTACAGAAAATATTTACTATTTGACCCTTTGCAGAGGAAATGCAGATTTTTACATATGATAACTTTCTGGAATTAATCTCCATTTTGTGCTTTTCAGCTTCCAAAGCACTGTCACGAACACTATCTAATCCTGGTGTTGCCGTAGTGTTAGGAGGTGGGTCTCTGTACCTGTGTTTTACAGGTGACTGAACTGAGGCTGGAAGAGGTTAGTGTGGTTGGCCAGGGTTGCTGACCTGGCGAAGTGGTGGTGTTTAACTCTAAAAGCTGGTGCTTTTTCCAGCCTAATCTCCTACTCTCCAATGATAAATACAACCCAAGTTTTTAGCACAAGGAGCTTCCTAGCATAACGAAACACAGAAAGGCAATACTGTGTAGGCATCATGAGCACGGGCTCTGAAGCTCAGCTGCCCCAGTTCAAATGCTCTCTCTGCCACTTACCTCTGTGACCTTAGGCAAGTTATTTGACCTTTCTGTGCCCTGCCTCAGTTTCCTTGTCTATAAAGCCATCATAATCATATGCCTTCTAGGGAGGGTGGTGCTCATCTGAGTTTGCCCAAGGCAGCCCTGATTTATGCTTGTTTCCTCCACGTTAATCAATAGTGCCCCATTTTACTCTCAGTGCTCCAGTTTGGACATTAAAGTATATGCGTACCCTACCTAGGGTCTCTGCAGAGATCGAGTGAGTTAATACAAATGAAGCAGTTAAAATCATGCCCAGCTGTAGGAAGCATTTGCTAGACTTTGGCTGTCGTTTCTTCTCAATGCCATGCCAGCCCGTCACTTAATTTTCTTCTGACCTGTCACTTGGTTCCATTAAGTCCAAACTGATTCCTGTCTGAAGCCATCTTGCTCGTCTGGGTTAACAGGTGACTGAAGATCCTCCTTCCACTCCCTGACCTCCTTCAGCCACTCTTTGCTCAGATGGCATCTTCTCATGATGCTTTTGCAGGCCACCTGTCTAAAATTGCCACCCCCTCCCCAACACACTTTGTATCCCCTTCCCTGCTTTATATTTTCACTTAATGCTTATTACTAACACACAGGTTTTACTGAGCTACTAATAATGTTTTAGTGTAGTTTTGTTTTGCTGTTACTTGGATAGAAAAAAAACCCCACAAAATACGCTATGCCTGTAAGAAGATTTATTTTTCTGTTTTTAAAAATAATGTATCGTTATCATTAAAATTTTGGAAATTGTAGAAAAACGCAATGAAATAAACAAATACAGTCCGCCCATGGTCTCCGCGGCCCCACAGTTGGTGTTTTGATGTATATCGAGCAATTTTACCCCTGCTCTAGCTGGAGTACATTTTCTAGCCTAATCATGTAACTTTAGCTAAACAGCTTACCGGCAAATGACGATTTACTATGTTCTCTAAGTATTATAATTTTGATTCCTTTAAGAGAAACTTTGTCCTACATATTTTCATCTGAAGCTGATCTGAGAGAAAATGTAAATGCGCTAGTCTAGCCTAGTCCCATCTCTAGAAGTAAAGGAAGAAACGGAGAAGAGTAACCGAGTGAAAAGGAACATTTCCCCACTTGCAGTGAAGGTTTTCCGGCACTCGGGCAAAGCATTAGCCTGACTGCTGCTGAAATGAGCGTCTTATTGGAAATTATGTGTGACATTCCTTGTGTTTGCTAACTTTCTTTATAATATTGAATAAGTTGCGTTCTGTGTCATTGTCTCCTCTAAGAATATACTTCAGCCCCTTATGTGTTTGCTCTTTTTGAAACTTGTCAATGTTTCATAGATTCATCCATTTACATTTGCATTCGTTCGAATGCCCCACTGGCATGTTCGATCCAGAGGGGGACAGTTGTACCTGTCTTGTTCACCAGTGTGCTCCTAGCACCTCACATAGTACCTGGCACATGGTATTTACTCAATAAATATTTGTCGAATGGGAAGGTGCCTGAGCACACTCACCTCCATGTAGTGGGGGTGTCCTGCCACCGGGGCCAGGGTGGGGATGACCCGTGTATAAGGTCCTCGACTGCAAGAGAGTAAATTCCTAGAAGGTGGTCCTGGTCCCTCAAATATCATCCACACTTTGTCTCCTAGGCCCCAAATTCCTGCAACAAGTGACAAAGTCACTAATTCAACTCTCCAAGTTGGTTTAAAAAGCAAATGCCTTTTGAAAAAGGAAGCTTAATAGGACCTTCACACTAAGGGGTCAAATGAGGACATTAGCACCACTCCTCAGGGCAGTTGGGATCGAGTGGGAATGGAGAGAGGGCACTGGCAGGGGAGACGGAAGAGAGGCTGTGTGTGGGGGGGATGGCCAAGGAGGAGAGAGGGCAGGAGGGCCGCGGTCCCACAGCAGACCACATCTCTTCTAGACAAACACATTGAATTTCGCCCACGGTGGATGTATGTGGAGTGACTCACAGAGTGCCCAGTACACGGAAGCAATCAGTGATGGCGCTAACACTGGGGACTAATGTTTTTGAGCATGTTCTATGAGTCAAACTCTGCACTGAGCATTTTTCCTGTACCAACTGACTCAAGAATTTTAGGACACAAATATGATGATTATTCCCATTTTATGGGCAAAGAATCTGAGATACAAAGGCAGCAAATACGAGTGACTGCTTTCTCCTGTAACTTGTGATAGACTAAAATTAAATATTGGCCGTTATTATCATGACTCTGAAAATCCCTCGCTGCCTTCCTGCACCTCCTTTTTTGCTGCAATAGCTTATATGTGAAAAGGCTTAGACAATTTTGTCAATACTTTGGCATTATTACTGTAGAATAACTAAAGGCAGCTTATAACACTTCTGGAAAGTGAGTTTTAAAAGCAGGTATTTTGAGATACTGTACATTTGTTTTTACTTGCATGAGCACATGACGCCTTTATTCAGGCAGAATCCCTTTTATATGAAGTGGTATTTTTCAACTTATTCCCAGCTACAATACTGATCATTACTATTTATTGAGCATTTGCTATGTGTCAGGGATTGTTTGATGTGTTTTACACGTACCGATGCACATATGTGTCCCAACAACCGTGAGACGAATACTATTTGTATTATCACCATTTTACAGATGAAGAAACTGAGGCACATAGACTGAATTACTTGCCTGTGGTTTTAGGGGCAGCAAATGGCAGAGCCAAAATTCAAACGCAGGGGCTTATGCCCCTTTAAACGCTCTGCCATTGCTTCATGAGTGGGCACAGCAACCTTTCTTCCCCATGGTTAATATTTATCCACAGTGCACAAGGAGTTAGGAAGTTCCTGAATATTCCTTCCTGAGAACTCCACCAGCTGGCACCTGACTTTCCCATTTTGGCCCACTTCCTTTCAACCCCACCCTTCCCAGTGAGAACCTGGGAGACCGATCAAAATATTCTGCTTCATATTCACCCTGCACTGTTTTTACTATAAAATTTTTCATCTGTCCCTGAGACCAACCTATGTGACTGTTATCCTTCAGATGAGAGAAAGAACGTTTATTTTTTTCCTCAGCATTCTATTTGTCATTTGAAGTAATGAGTCACCAGTTTTACCAATAAAATGTTTCTGGCATTCTATACGCTGATTAGTGAAGTGAGGATTGTTGGTCAAGATCTGGGTGGCAGAAGGACCTGTAGGAACTGCCTCCCGAGAGTGGCCGTTCTGCCATAAAGTTTGCCGAGGACTCATCAAGCTCAAGCTGAAACTCACTGGCACACACGAGTGTCACACTGCCTGCCCTGCAGTGCGTTAAAGTGAGTTACAGACCTTGTAACAGGCAGGCCCAGTGCACTTCAGGGTGCATGGAAACTCTGGGGTCTGGTGGCAAGTGATTAGCTCTGGGAGTAACCTGACTCATATGGTCTGCTTCCTTTTTCTCAAAATATCCGGGGAGTTAGTCTCTTACTGCAAGGGAAAAAATAATACTCCCACACCACTTGGAACACCCCAGTTTTGGAAAAATCACTTGAAAAAATGCTGCACAGCCACCCAGGCTGCATCAGTGCCGGAGGGTCATTTGGGAAAAGGCAACGTCCAGACGCTTGCGGGAGGTAGGATTTTTATGGTCTGTCTGTGTGTCCAGTTTTGCAGTCTTCAGAGGACTCCATTCAGGCTGTCAGTGAAAACCACTGAACCTGTCAAGTTGTTGTTTGCCAGGTCTCCTGGAAAAACACACTGAGAAATCTTAGCACTGGGTGGGTCAAAGAGGATAGTACTAAAAAAAGAAGGAGAAAATGGACGGCCCTGCTCTGGTGTGAGGCCAGGGCTTGGTGCTGCAGCCAAGTCCCCTGGTGATAGAGGAGTTTCCACCATCGGAGGCTTCCCGTCCTGGCTTTCCCCACCCTACCTTACACCAGCCAGCCTTCAAAAATAACTCCACTTCCGGTGGAGCCAAGTAGAGGCACTGGAAGGCGTCGTGAGCAAAAGGAGCAGATAGTGTTGATGCTCTGAGAGAGTGTCTTGATGAGGGAGGAAAAAAAGTAAAACAAGAAGGCCAGCCAGCAACTGGGAGGTTTTCCTGGCTGTAGGAGCACTCACTGGAATGGCACTGATTTCCGGATTCTGTGGCCCAGCTGGGAAACCTATAAGGTAGGCAAAGCCCCACGTTGGGAGCCTCTTCTCCATCCCTCCACCTCTGCCCTCTCCAAGCTAACAGCAGGCCTTCCCATCTCCATGCCTCTCCCTACTCAACGTCAAAATTGACCTGATAAATTAAGTCACACTCACTCATTAATGACCACACACATTGGACTTTGCATTTTTTATGCATTGGACTTTTGCATTTTGAGTGTAATGCCTTACCCGCCCCCCCAAAAAAAGCCAAGCTTTGAGAGGTGTTTTTTTAGATATTAGTCAAAAATTAAAAAGAATTTTTGGGGTAGGAGTTCTACTCTAGGAAAGCTTTCACAGACTTTCTAGGTCACTATCATCTCCTTGAGCTTCTCTGGCATAGAATACGTTTCCCTGCCCTCCACCTCCCCAAATGCACAAAAGATAGAATCAGTCACTCCCATCTTTGTGTCCTCAGAGCAGTGTTCTTAGGACTGCGAGCATGTCTTATGACACCATTCGTCCATGCATAGGAGTTGACCAGAGATGTTTCCTGCCTTCCCAGAGTATACCCCTTCACCCTCTCCTTGTGCAAGCACGGACTGGCTTCCTTTTAGAAGAGAGGTTTGATTGAGAGTGACAACTTCCTGCAGACTCTGTGATCCACCCTTCAAGACTTGCTGAGAGGAGGAGGAAGCCGAGGACTGAGAGGCTTGTTAAGGTGGAAGTCGCAGTGACCTTGATAAGAGTAACACAAAAGCCTGATTGAAATTAGTTCGAGAGAGTCTGGGGAGAGAGGAAGTAGAGGTGCCGGGTATGGCCAAGCCCTGAGCAGGTTCAGTTTAGGACTAGCTGGAGGCAAAGCTTTGCTTCCTTTAAGGACTGTCGCACTGTTTCCTTTTCATGGATGAGGTTTTGGAATCAAACATGATGCCCTTTTCTATTTGGGTACCAAAGAGCCATGTTTGAGTTTGATAATACAAAAGTGAAGGCCTTAAGACCTAGTTATCTGTTTTTTAGTTTCTCTCCTCGGTCTTGATCTCCTTCTGTAACTTATATTGTCCTCAAACCTGCTTTTCTTTGCAGGGGCAGGGGAGGGGAATATAAAGTGCCATTTTGCCATCGGTGGTCTTGGTCGTTCATTGCCTTCATGGAACAAGTGTAATTAAAGATTCTGAGACATAAGCCAACATGAAATTCCTCCTCCACCTCACCAGAGAACTCCTGGACTCAGTCCTGGTTCAGGAAGGCTTTGTGTAGTCGTTATGGACAGGGGCAAAGATGCTGAGAGGTGGGGGGGTGGGGCAGCGAGGCTGGAAGGCAAGAGCAGAAAAGAAGGGCCTGTGCACCCAGCACTTGGAGCCGCATGACTGGTTTCCTGCTCCTCCCAGACCAGCCTGTGTGCCTTCCCCTGCAGCTTGGGAAGTTGTGTCCTCACACCTGCCCTTGACCCTTTCATCCTCTCTGGACGCCTGACTCTTAGCTCATCTTTCTAAAGCTTTTCTGTCTAGTTAATTCCACCCCCCAATTTTATTCTGTGCCCCATCAAATTGGGCATTGACTGTCTACTATGCTAAATTTTTGTGGTTGATACCTGACTTATTTTCAAGTTGTTTCACGTGGACTGGTGTGAGGGGGAAAAGCTGGGAAGTGATGTTAACTCTGTAGAAATTGTACGTGACATGAAGGCCATAAGCATTTCGAGGAAGCATCCCATGCACTTGTAACCTAGCAACAGCGGAATGCTGGGACTCTGCAGGGGCTGGCATGGGGCTGTTGCTATGGTGGAAGGGCATGCTGGACCCCAGGGGTGGAGAAGTCAGATGAACTGGCTTCCAGGGCACACACGGCCACTTACTACCTCCAAGCCTCACTTGCCTCAGCTGAACCCAAGCAGTGTCTGCCACTCTCTTGCCCTTCAGATCCAACCCAGACCCAAGGCCTGTCAGTCCTCCCTCCTGACTACTGCTCCAGTATGTCCATAACTCATCACCACCACCACCATCTTCATCCACACCATCATCGGCTCTCACCTCGAATACTATACGGGGGGCAAACTACAGCCCACGGGTCAAATCCCACCAGCTGCCTGTTTTTGTCCATAAAGCTTTATTGGAACGTAGCCACACTCATTCATTTACAGATTGTGGCTGTTTTTGTGCTACAATCAAGTAGTTGTGGCAGAAATCCAATAGCCTGCAAAGCCCTAAATATTTATTATCTGACCCTTTACAGAAAAGGTCTGCTGACCCCTGGTGTAGAGGAAAGTCTTATTTATATAATTATTTTGAATCTTCTTCCTTTTCTGAACTCTAATTCCCATTATATTTTAGTAGACTTCCGTACGTGCAACTGTGTGTCACATAAACAAATCTGTGGTCTCCATTTCCCTAATTGTACCTCTTACTTTGGATTTTTGTTTTATTAGATTGCTTAGACCTTCAGAACAATGAGAATGGAGAGCACAAATCCCAAACTGGACCTCCACTTCCGCTCCGTCCCCCTCCAATCCATTTTCCATGCAACAGTTAGAACAATCTTGTCAAAATGTGAATCTGAACACATCAGCCGCTGTTCAAAATCCTTCAGGGACTTTCCATTGCTCTCAGGACAAAGGCACGAATCCTTACTGTGGCCCCCGAGGCCCCTGAGGGAGCTGGGCCTTTCCTGCCTCTCCAGCGTCATCCCTCACAGTTGTCTCCTTGCCACTCTGTGTCCAACTACTCTGGCCTTTAGTTCCTTACATGGGCTGCACTCCCTCCTGCCACAGTGCCTTTGCACATACTGCTTCCTCTACGTGGTACGGTCTTTCCCTGCCTCTTTGCCGGGGTGATTCCTCCCACTTACCCTTCTAGTTTCAGCATCACTTTCACAGGGAAGCCTTCCCGATCCCTTAGGTCAAATCCCGCTGTCTTCACCCAGATGCTTTTCTTTGTGGCACTTGTCACAGGTGCGATATTGCATTTCTTGGTGTTAATTTTTGTATCACATCTTTGTTTTCCCACTACACAATAAGCTCCCTGGACTTATTTTGTTCTGCAGTGTATCCCCAGGCCCTAGCACGGGGCTACGAATTTGCCTTACAGCTATCTGCAAACATTTGTGGGTCCAGTGGGATCCTGTATACAAAAGCATTTTGCCTATCATAAATCACTGTAAAACTGTAAGGGATTATTACTATTAAGAACAGATGAGAAGGAGGAAAAGTAATTCTTTCAATGGGGAGGTTCTATAGATATTTTAGGAACATAGGAAGGGAGATACTGGAAATTGCTTGAGGCAATGAAGTTTTTCTTGTTCTTCCAGAAGGCCTCATGGAGAAATCAAGAACAATTTTGGAAATGTGTTCCCAAGGGTATACATTCCATTTACACTGGTCGATGGAAGCCATTAAAATCTCTGTCCACCTGACATTTTGGTGGTCAGTTTTGAAATACATTCACACTCGCCTCTAGAGAAGAAGGGAACTTCTCCAAGGAATCCCAAGGAAGAAAAGGGTCCCATGTAAAACATCATAAAAAGAAAATGAATGTTTATCTAACCCTGACATCTAATTTGACCTTTCTAAATATTAATGTCATAACCACAAACAAATGGTGGGTTCCAGGACACCAGGGAAAAGTCAGCTTTTTTAAAAAAAGTATGAAGAAACATCATTCAGGAGAAAAAAACAAGAGTAGGAATAAAATACAGACTATAAATGTGGAAGAGGAAAGGAAAGCATTTTAAGGAATGACCTTCTGGCTTCTGAGTTGTACTGAGTGGTTTGATGTTATTAACAAGATGAGCCTATTGATTTTTTTTTTATTCCTGTAGTAAACAAATGGAAATCTAAGCTTTTTACCACTCATAGTGCATCGTTTCCTGTAGTTGTAAATATATTTTCTGCTCTCTTAGCCTGGGCAGCTATGTGAGGGAGGGGGTCTTAACCCTTGGGCGTCTGGCTTAAAGGCCCATTTTCCTATTTATACTTCCCCTTCCAGGGGCTAGGAGCAATGGGTAGGAGGGAGAGCTAGAATACACTGAACAGGCCACAGTGACAAATGATTCTCCCAGGGAGATTGTCACCAACAAATGCCCAGAAATGGGCTGCAAACTCTGCCAAGAGTCCACCCTTATAGCCTACTGGTCCCCAGAAGCATCTTGCTTAATCACTTTGTGAGTGGGGCCCACAGACCATGCAAGGTCTGCAGATACTGCCTATGTAGGTTCCAGAAGGAATGGTTTAGAAGAAAATGAGGCAGACTTTGACCTAGAGCCAGCCCAGGCCAGCATTTTGTATACATTGGGCCCTTAAACGGCTACTTGTAGTACTTATAGAAGGAAAAGAAAAAAGCAAGAAGAGTTGGGGGGAAATATGAAAGGAAGGAATGATAGATAAAGAGGAAGGGAAAGAATGAGGAGGAAGGAAAAGAAGAAAGAAGGTGTATAAATTAGCTTTTTCTACATAACAGAACACTCCAAAACTTATCGGCTTAAAGGACAGCCATTTAATTAGTTAACAATTTTAGAGTCCGTAATCTTGGCTGGGTTCAGCAAGATGGTCCTTCTGCTGGTCTCAGTTGGGCACACTCATGCATCTGCAGTCAGCTGCCAGTCAGAACAGATGACTCTGTTCCTGGGGCTTGGCCAGCTCTTGGTTGGAGCAGTGGGAAAACTGGGCATGTGTCTTTCACCCTCTGGCTGGCTAGCACGGTTTCCATGCTTACATGGTGACTTGAAGTTCTAAGAGCAGCAAGAGAGAGCAAATCCCATGCTCAAGCACTTTTCAAGCTTCTATTTGCATCACATTTGCTTAAGTCTCTTTGGGCAAAGCAAATGGCAAGACCAGCCCATGTTCAAGGGATGGAGAAACAGACTCCACCTTTTGATGGGAGGAGCTGCAAAGTCACATTGCAAATCGATAAGCATACTGGGATGGGAAGGGTTTATGACCAGTTTTGCAATCTACCACAAAAGGGAAGGGCTAGAAATTTCTTTTGCTGGCAAAGTTCACAGAGACACAGCTTGAGGTAGCATTTGAAGTCCTCACTGAATTTAAAAATGTTATTAATAAATCACTAAGTTCCTGTCTTCCACAGTTTATCTATCAAACAGGGCTGGATAATAATGTAACTTCTTGCCTGTAATCCCAGCTACTCAGGAGGCAGAGACAGGAGGATCATTGAGCCCAGGAGTTAGAGGTCAGCCTGGGCAACATGGCGAGACCCCATCTCTTAAGAAAAAGAATGTACCTTCTTAATCATTTCCAGTGGGAACAATAAAATCTTTATGTGCAAGTGTTTCCTCGTCTTTTGTTCCCTGGAGTTAAGTGTTCAGTACATCTCAAGTGGCAAATGTATATGGAAATAGAAAAAATTTTAATGTATCAGCCTTAATTTCTAGCCCAAGTGTCAAATACACAGCAAAGACTTACTATCAAAGGAAAAATTTACATGTGTGGTTTTCTTAGTTCCTACTTGGTGGGACCCATCCTATGGGTACAATTGTTTGTTCTTTCCTCATCTGTGTATCTTTTAGTCATATTGTCTCTTATTATTGAAAACACAGTATCAAAACAGTTTAAATAGTGGGCAGTACCCAATGTTTGTTGCCATCCAATGGAAAGAGAAGTTAAGAGATAATTTTAAAATGTCAGTCATAGCAATTGGGATTGATTTTGGGTTGCGATAGTTATTTAAATTCAGTTTTCCTGGTGAAATGTTTTCATATTCATGGAAGGAAGTTCACGCTAGTTAACTTTGTATGAATACAGCTTCATGTAAGATTTTGCATTTAAAAAATCAAGTACATAAGTGTTCTTTTTTGTGAAATAGTTAATTGATGTTTTTGTAAAAGAATTCATTGGTAGATTCTTGCCTATGCATTTACTTTCAAGATGGCAATTGTTTACACCCTAAGGAAAGTCATGCCCTGTTTTGAAACACCTTTAGTTCTGCCATGCTGGGTGGATAGCTGGTGGTTGCCTCACCCAGACCACCGTTGGGACTAGAGATCAGGGAGTCACTTGAAGGTGGGTTTCTCACGGCATGGTCTTTGATGCTCTTTTCTCCAGCTCTGGGCAGAGGCAACGGGCAACATTCCAGTCCCTGGAATACACTTGGCAAGCCTCAAGCTAGGTAAGGGAGGGAAGGAAAAGAGGGAAACTGTAGGATGAAGGAGAATAGAAGGGTCAAGAAGAAGAGAAGCCTGGAGGGAAGGGAGGAGAGAAGAGAAAGCTTCTGGTGCTATAGGCAAATAGTGCGGTACCAATGGTTACAAGAGGCCCTCTCCATGGCGTCTCAGCACACAGCCTCACCAGGCTGGCCGCTGGGTCTTCTGTTGAGATGTTTCAGAAAGCAGTTCTGAAAGCTCTCTTGGTCACTTCTCCAGTTTAACAAGGATGGATACCAGAACATCCTTCTTCCACTTTAAGTTCTTTGGCTTTGTGTCTTGGCTTAAGCTAGTCTCTCTTTGGAATGCTTTTTCCCATTTCTTCACATAAAGGGAGTCACACATCTTTTAGCCTGCGGTCTGACTTTTACCTCCTTGAGGAAATTTTCCTGGATCCGTTTCCCCACACTGGGTCAGCAGCCCGTCCTCAGTGCACCTGTTACTGCCCACAGCTGACTCCTGTGATACCTCCAGAAAGCCTGGCATTCTGGATTCAGGCTCCGCTGGTCCCCTCGGCCACGTGCCCTTGTGCAGGGTGCAACCTGCACAACCATACAGAGTGGCCCTGGTTTTTGGCACATAGTAAGCATTCAGTAAATGCTTGTTGAATGAATTATCTTTAGAGTTTTCCAGAGCCATCTCACAGTTTAACTCCTCTCCAATCATGGCACCCAGAACTGAACAAACCAGTCTGTGCAGGTGAGGGTCCTATTAGGCAGGGTCTCACCAGTTATGGGGCCACCACAAGGTTTTAGAACCAGTCTTGTGTGTTCCTTTGTGGCAACACCTACCATTCTGTAAAGGCAAGAATCTGTGTATCTCTGACCTCCCATACGTGCCCATAGGATAACCTTCGCCATTGTCTCCATTCGTGCGATTTGTTTTTCCTGCTAGTGTGAAGAAACTTCTCCTTGTTTATTTCTGGTCGCATTCCCAATTTATCAAGGCCTCTTTGTTCTCTGGGTTTTCTTTTATGGTGTTGGTGTCATTGCCAGGAACTTCGAGCCAGCCTCTGCCTCTTAGTCTGGGTCACTAATTAATCATTAGGTTCTTAAAGAAGTGCTGACCCTCCAGGGTGCTGCGTGTCACAGTTCTGTTTTGTTTGGTTTTGGTTTTTTGGTCGGTCCTTGGACCAGTGTCACATTGCCCCAGAGGGCAGCGAGACAATTGCCTGGTGCTGCTGTTACCTGTGCCCTTTGCCTGTTGGGTCACTGCTTAGCCTTGATGCCTGCGCCTGTAGCCAGCCTCACAGGGTAGGAGCTCTGATTCTCGGACACGGCCTCTCCGAGATCTTCCTCTGCCCCGAAGCAGGGCTCTAAGTACACCCAGACATGATAGTTTCCTTTCCACCCAAACCACTTGTAAAGTCTGCTTGCTTTTTTTTTTTTTTTTTTTTTTCTGGTCATGCTGGTATTACTCTGGGTTTTAGCTAGCTTGATAAATAGAGGAAGTTGGATGCATTCCCAGCCTCCCTGATGTCATGGTTTGGGGCACTCTGCAACTGTGGGAGGTTTCAGTTAATCCTAGCAATTGGTGAGTTTGCTGTTCTTCTCGGAGAAACTTCTCTGTCCTATGCCATGTCTTACATAAGTTGATACAGTTCCTTTTGTGACTTGCCCTTTCCTTTCAATGATGTAAGAACCCCAAACATTGGCAGTCACTACGTTTTGTTACTGACGTTCCGGTGCTGATCGGATCCTGATTCCTGTTTGGCTTCTCTGCGAGGTGAGGGCTGGTGGGTGTGTGGCGGCAACAGAGGCAAGGAGGGATGCAGACGCGGAAGGATGGGCAGTTCTGGCGTGTTTACATCTTTGCTTTTGACATTTTTTTCCACTAGTCACCGAAGTGAGTTCCTGCTCCCTGGCTGGGACACTGGTTTCTTGGCTTTGAGACCAGAAGTCTCTGTGTTCCCAGTCAGGCCTTTCTAATGGGGTTAGAACAGGAGGGGAGATGACGTCAGCTGAGCAAGGGATGGCTTTGCCTCCCATTCCCCCTCCTCCTCAGCTTGCTGGAGGAGCTCTGCCTGGCTCTCCCCCTGTCTGGCTTTTCTTCACTAGAAGAAATATACTTAATTGTATAAGCAATGCATGAATACAGGTTTGTGTTCTATGGAGTAGCAGTTGGCTTCATCCTTTCCCGCATCACACGCCTACTGATGGGGAGACTTGGTGGGTTTCCTTCCAGGCTTTTTGTATGCATTCACCCTTGACACTATATAAGTAAGCATACACGTATATAGCTTTCATTGTTTCTTAACATGTCTGTGTATGTGTGTATGAAATGTATATATAAAATTAAGAAACTTGATTTTTTCATTTGATCTATATGTATTTACAATCTCTGTCAGTACATCTAAATTAACTTCATTTTTTGAAGCATTGTGTAATATTCCATAATACAGATGTGCCATTATGTATTTAACTATTCATCTACTGATGGATACTTAGACTGCACCCCACACACACAAAGCTGCAATGACAGTGTGTGTATATTTTTGTGTATATGTGCCAATATTTCTACAGGGATAATCTCTGGAATTAGAATTTCTGCATCAAAAAGTATACACATTTAAAATTTCAAAACATAGCTAAACTACTCTCAAAGTTTACATTTCCACCAACAGTATATGCAAGTGTTTATTTCCCCACATGTTGTCAAGCTTTGGATATTATTAGGCTTTTTAATTTTTTCATTCACTGGGAAAAACAAATGTCATTGTTGCTTGTCCTACTTTTCTACCTGAAAGTGTTCCAAAGGAACAAACAGAGCCTCCTGTTGTTCATTAATAAACTGGATTACCAGGAACCACTTAAATGTGCTTTATTGTGGTTGTCAATAAGGTTTTGGAAGAGGTAGTGTGCTTGAGTTGTGAAATTTCATCAAAATATTATCAGAAATCCCTATGTAGAAAATCTTCATTTTCACGAATGTTAAATGAAATTCTTTCCATACTCAAGTTACAACTGATTTGTTTCTTTGATTATTTAAATTTTTTTTTCAGTTGTTAACCCTATATTCATTCCATGTTGAGCATTGGGACATGTATTTGCAATTTGTTCATCGTAGGACAGGACAACATGGTTGGCCTTCATTTTTGTCTTCATTAAACATTGTTTAAGCATATTGGGCTTTAATTTATTAAGAACTATTTCCTTTTATTTTTCCTCTTAAAGAACGTATTGTGATCAACAGAAACTCATCACGATTCCTTATTTCTTCTTATTTCTCTATCTTGCATGAGAAGATACCATTACATGAAGTGACTTTCATCTTCAAGCTCATAACTGTACCAATGTTTTGGTTTTTAAGTAAAGCAGGATGGAATATTCTAAAAGATACAAGTCAGGTTGTCAGCAATGCTGTCTGCCTTGGGTGGGCACCCTATTTCCTTTCCTCAGTGTGCATCTGGGCTTTCCCTCGCTCATGTCATTACCAATGTCCCCACTTCCTCCTCCTCCTTTCAACTCTTAGCCAAACTTAATAATCAACAGACAGTCATTTTTTTCAGCCCTTTGGTGGAGAAAGGATTCTGCCCCTGGCACAGGATACATAAGTGCCCCAGTCCTTGATATCAAGGAGTTTAGGTTCTTGGGAAGTTAAGTCACAAACACATGGAGAAATCCGGAACCAAGCAGAGTCTCTAGAGGGGGCCACCCCACCCCAGATCTGGTCCAATCACTCCATTGTCCAGTGCTGCTGTGATGCTGTTAATGAAGCCTTAGACCGAGCAGTAATGCATGCTACTAAAACATTAACAAAGTCAGCCCCCAAACTGACTTTGGGCTTGTTCTTCTAGTTTATGTAAGTTCCTTAAGAGCAGGGTTTGCCTCCTCCATTTCATTTGTAACGCCACTGCCAAGTTCAGGCTGCGATGTGCAGCAGGGGCTTTTGTAGGGCCCTGGCTGAAGGGCTGACTGCAGCATTGGAGCATGATGCTGCCAAGAACATTCACTTCCCATTGGTCTGATTTTCTTTACTTTTTTTCATTTTCAGATGTGTGCGGAGTTTCTCCACCTTTTTTCCTGAACCTCCTGTCAGGTGAGTGAGGCTATTTCTGTGTGATAATGTCGTAGAAATGAACATGTTGGGTTGAGTTTTTTTCTTTCCTGTTTCTCTCCCTTCATTCCAAATTCCTATCCCCAGGACTTTATTCTTTTTTGTTTGTTCGTTTGTTTGTTTTGCTTTTAACTCCTGACTCCCGCTTGAAGCTCTCTCTTCTTCATTTTCTTTTCCTTGGAGACTCTATTGTTGACTCATTCCTCTTTGCTTTTGAACAGACTTTCAGTAGTAGGCACAGGTTTTGAAGTTAGGTGGTGCAGGGACAGCTGGGGAAGGAGAATGATCATTTACGTAGAATTCTTCGGATTTTCTTCCACTGTTTTCCCCTCTCCTGCTCCCTGGACTTGCTTCCCTGGCTGCAACAGCTCTCACCTTGATTTGAGACGAACCTAAGTGCTGCGCACACACAGATTTCAAAGGCGCCTCCCAACCAGATTTCTGCCCCCACTCCCTTCTACATAGAAATTCTGAAGCCATGCTTTCTATTTCTTTTGAGACTCAGAAATAGTGGTTATTTCTGGGATTTCATTGATATAAATAATCAAAATCTTGTAAACAATGCAAATATTTATTGTCATTAATGTAAATTAGAATTATCCTATTATAAGTTATATGATAAATAACACACATAGTTATTCTAATATATACTATATTGTTGTTGTTATAAATGAGGTTAAAGCACCTGAGCAGAGTCACACAGCTAGTAGTTGGCCAAGCTGGGACTTGAAGCGGGAATGGGCATGGTGCGGCGACGAAAGAAAGGAAGGGCACGGAATGTCGGTGGGGGGCGGTTGGCTTTCCCGAACACTTCACTGCCTCTCCAGTGTGATCTCCTGAATGATACAAACCATATGCTTCTGCCCATCCCTGCCCCATAAGAAGTATCTCTTATTTCTTTCCTCTGCATACTGATAGAATTATTTTGCAACAGATTCTGGACAAAATCAATTAAAAAATCTTTGCTTAGTGCCTGCCGTCGGGGTGGGGGGAGGTGGAGACCAAGCCTATATAGGAGAGGCCAATTGTGTTCCAGTGCTTTGTTTTTGTTTTTAGGCCAAGTTGAGTCTCATGGACCATGAAGAGAAAGTGACTTTTAAGTTCGTTTGGTTTTTTGAAAATCACCATTTATTTGGCCATACCAATGACCAATGAATCTAAGTAGTGGCTATAAGCTCTTGAGGGCAGGAAAGATTATCTGTCTTGTTTATTGCAGTATCTCGAATCCCTAGCGTAGTTCCTTGCATGTAGTAGAACCTCTAAATATTTTAAATATTTTTAAACTAGATGAATGAATGTGGGGAATGATTCTGAAATCTGTTAACGTTTAGCATTGGAGTAGTCTGTAAACTTGTCTTCTAATCCTGCTCGTAATCATAGCTAACACTTCTTGACTATACTGAGACTTTCATTACATTACGTCATTTGCTCCCTCCAGAACTCTATGAAATAGGTCTTATCGTTCCCTCCATTTTTCCAGATGAAGAATTTAAGGTCCAGAGAGATTAAGGAGCAGTCCAAGGTTACACTGTAAGTGGTGGAGCTTAGATGAGAAGGCAGGCAGATGGTTGTACCACGCATGCTCCTGAATCCCCTGCTATTCTGCTCCTTCGTGTGTGTTGAACATAATTTCTGTGAGCAATGGGGGCAGACTCTGAAGAGTGAGGGGAGAGTGAGGAAGTAGGCTTTCCCCTTGCTTTGGGTAATTCACACATAAGCAATCAAGAGTATGGTAGATTGCAGGTAGGAGAATGGAGAAATTTGGAGACGAATGAGGGAGCCAAAAAACAAAACACCTCTCACAAGGTTTTGTGAGTATATGTTTACTTTAAGTGCATAATTTATTTCTAATCTTGCACATCTGATACGGATTTACTCTAAAGCTTCTTTTTTTCTGCATTAGAAAGCACTTAATCCTTATTAAGGAAATCATTTTGCACTGTAAAGACCAAACAAATCATTTCCTTCCATTTGATTCTAGAGATGTGAAAGCTTCACGTTGCAGTCATGCCACATGGTCCAGCATTGACTTGACTTTGTGCTATGACAAATAACACACTGAGTTGCTGTTTTCGAGTTCATATTCAGCACTTACCAGTCAACCCAGTTTCTGTCATATTCAGGACATGGTTTTTTTTGGCATATGAGATGTTGTCTCTTTTACTACAGCAATGTTGGCTTTAGTTCTTGATGACCTTATCTTCCAAAAATTTTGTTGCTGCAGTTCAGAATGGTTCCTTTTGTCCTATATTTATTCAAATTACCTCAATTTACAAGATTTGAAATTGCTGCTAGACGTTTCTGTGAACATTCCAGAGAAATCTGTCAATAGTCTCCTTTGATTTATTTAATGGGTAAAAATGGAAGGGCTTTCCTTATCAGATTTTGGCATCAGGGTCATGATAGCCTTGTAAAAATGAGTTAGGACGTGCTCTCTTTTTCTTTTCTTTCAATTTTTGTGAGATTGGGATTCTCATTCCTTAAATATTTGATAGAATTGTCAGTGAAACTATCTGAGCCTGGAGTTTTCTTTGTGGGAAAATTTTTGAGACTTTCGATGGTTATATGTCCTATTCATGTTTACTATTTCTTCCTGATTCCTTCTTGGTAGATTGTATTTTTTTCTAGGGATTTGTTCATTGACAGTCAAACAATTCAAATCAATTGCTTTTTTCACTTTTTGTCCTTGCTTTATCCACGCTGAGAACCTCTTCACTACCTCCCTTTTTAATTTCCCCTTCTGCTAGTCTTGTTAGCCAACACATATGACCCAATGTAAATATCTCAAAGGCATAGAGTTTCTAGAAGACTTAGGGGACAATTATTATACTTCATGTTACTCAGGTCAAAAATATCGATCATTGCATACATCATAGCAGCTATGATATAATTAAATTATGCCAGTTAACCAGAGATAATAGAGAATAACTCTTCACCCAGACCTGCCCTACAGTGATATCAAGCTATTTCCCCCTTTTAATCTTACTCTTTAATTATTCTATATCTAGATAAAGATAGATTTATCATTTATTGCCATTACGATAAATGTACTGTTTCATATATTTTAAAAAATATGATAGTGATACTATTTAACGAAATTGAAGAACTCTAGAACAATTTTTTGGAGTGGGTTAAGCAGCACAGTCGCATATAAGCATGTAGGTTGTGCACTGTTCAACCCAAGAGGTTGCCGTTTACATCGGAGTCTACAACCTAAAAGGGGACCCTGGACTAAGATGAATTTGAGATAATCTTTAATGAGTGGCTGCCTAGTGTCGAAGTCTAGGTTTTACTGTTTAAATGCTAGCAAATAGTTTTCTCTGTAATTAATGCTATCCTTAGTACCTTCAAAATTTGCTAAGAACTGGCGGCTATTCAAATCATCTTTGTTGATGACCTAGATAGCATTGAGCTAACCTGGAGTGTACCAAAAGATTAAGAAATGTTGAAATGTTCCAGGTGAAAAAGAGAAAAATGGCTTTTATGTACAATGAGGAAATGTTTCAAAATCCACAGATTTCCCTCTTGAGAAATCTAGACCAATGATCCTAGAGACCTTATGATCTAACAGTCTGTTCTCAGTTGATGCAGAATACAATAGGAGCTCCATTATTTCAAATACCATAAAACTTCTCCTTCTATTAGCAAACATATGTTCAGCCTTGAAAAAACATCTTCAAGTCTTGACAACTGAAAGCAGTCTTTTCATTGGTGCCAGTCTGTAGTAAGTTCTTCACCCAAGTTCTTTTTTCAAGATGACTGCCGGAATTATCCTTCATTCTGGCCTCTCCTACCCTCATTTAGGAGTCAAGTGCATGTTCTCTTCAGTGAAAAGGCACGGTTTATTTTGATCAGAGGCGCAAGTCACAGCACATAACAATCAGTCACCATGTACTTACTCTGTGTATACTAATTCAACTTTGACCATATCTTGTACGCTACTTAAGTCCTGCCCTATGAGTTGGCAAAGGTCAAGAATGAGTTTGCAGATATTTTGAAATCATATGATAGCATTTTTAATGTGTTGATTTCTCTCACCTGCTGAACTCAAAACATTTTGCTTACAAACAGACAAATTCTCAGGAGGTGGCATTGTGGCCTTGTAGAAAGAGTAGGGGGTCTGCCGAGTAGCCAAATGGCCGTGACCCATCCCCTAGAGCATGCTGGGCCTCTTTCTTCATCTGTAGAATGAAGATTGGAGGTTAGGTAATTTCTGAGCTCCTTTCTAGAAATAAACTGCTCTGATAGTCTTCCTGGAGCTAAACTTAGATATATGTGCATTAAATCGTCTAAGTCAACTCCACTAATTCCAGGAAGAGTCAAGTTTAAGGCATTTATATAGGAGAGAGTTTTTTATAGAGCCTTAGTTCACTAAATAATGGCTTTTTTTTTAAGAGCAGTGCTTTAGGAGGGGTAACAGAGTTCAGAAACTTAAAAAATATATTAATTTTTAAACTTTATTGAAACTTCTTATGACATACATGTAAGTGTACAACTCAACAAATTTCACAAACTGAACACACCCATGTAACTGACACAGAATATTACCTGTAACTCAGAAGGTCTCTTGTGCCCACTTCTAACATCATTGTAACTCCTTCCCTTCCAAGGATAACCACTCTCCCGACTTCTCACTCCATTGATTAGTTTTGCCTGCTTTTGTTTCTCATAAGAGTGGAATCGTGTATAATATGCATTCCATTATGTCTGGTTTCCTCGGCTAGCATTATATTTCTGAGATTCATCGATATTGCTGTGTGTAGCTGTAGCAGACACTTAAATTTTTCCTCCAGGGAGACATTGATACATCTCTGCACAACTATATTAACATTCCCATTTGAGCGACTCATTTGAGAAGATCAATAATATGCCATTATGAACAGAGAGAGTATAAAAGTGCTGAAGAAGAGGGACAAATGAGAGGCTTTTTATAATTCGTTAACATTATGTTATTAACATATAATGCAATTTATTACTGTAAAATATGTAAGCTTTCTTGAAGGAGGATTTACCTCCTGGTCTAAGACATTACTGTACCATGTCAAGGAAAGAGTTGCTCTCCTGGTACTGGTTATTAGATTGCTGGCTATTAGATTACAGGATTCTTAAAGATTGCCAGCTTTACCTTGAGAGCAAATCGAGCAAATTGTGGTTTATTTATCCCATTCTTTCCATGCCATCGACCCCTCAATCCCTGCACTACCTGACCCTGCACATACTGGGTGCAAGACAGATATTTGGTGAATGAATGAATGAAGAGTACAGCTAACACTTGAAGTGTATTCACAGTGCCAGCCACTGTGCAGAGATCTCTTGTTTACTCACCACAACAACACTATCAGGTTGGCGCTGTTATCACGATTTGCCAGTTGGGGAAACTTGACCATTGAAAATAACTTGTCCAAAGTCACTGAGACATTACATGATAGAGCTGAGACCTTTGAACTCAGGCTCTTTAGTCTTCACCACTATGTGTGCACACTCTATCTCGAGCTTGCAGGGCCTGCAGTGGTGGCTGGATTCATGCGTCCCCTTGGCCAAGAGCACAGCTAGCTGAAAACACACAGCCTAGTTTGTCCCGGCCACTTCCTTCTGGCTGTGTAGAGAGAGCCTGCTCAGGGGACTCTAACTGCCCCCCAACACTTGTGCGTGAGCCCGGGAGTGGGTTATGTTCCTGGCTGGCTCCTTCCACCCTCAGCACCCCACACCAGCCTCCACTCCTAGTGTTGACTGCCTGTCATGGGGTTATGTTGGCCACCTCCCTGCCTTGAGAAGATCGGACACAATCCTAGCATTTGCAGTTCTGTCTGCTGAGCTCTCCCCAGTGCCTGCCCCGCCTCCACCACACATATCACATCTATTTAACTCCTGTCCGGCCCGCACATCTCATCTCGTACATATTGGCCCTCAATAAATATTTGTGGAATGAATAAATAAATGAATGGTAAGTGTGGCTTTCAAATTCAGTTCTGATAGAAAGCTTTGCTTTTTAAAGAATGTTGACTCTTTGCCCTCTTGGCTACTAAAATGCAGGCAATGATGGTAAAATAATATGCAATTAAAAAGAAATGCAATGTATTTATCCTTTTACAGTACAAAACACAAATAGGAGCTGGGCACGGTGCAGCGCACCTTTAGTCCCAGCTACTTGGGAGACTGAGGTCGGAGGATCACTTGAGGCCAGGAGTTCGAGGCTGCAGTGAGATATTTTCGTGCCTGTGAATAGCCGTTGCACTCCAGGCTGGGCAACAGAGTGAGACCCTCATCTCTTTAAAAAAAAATTTTAAAAGAGAAAAAAAACATAAATAGGAATAGATTATTTAAAAGATCCTGTGACCTTTTCTGATTCTTAGCATAGTCTTTAATCAGTTTATATAGTGGTCATAATTATGTATATAACCTTTTGGGTTTTTAATTTCTTCTCTTGATATTTTGCATGTGTTGATGTTTTCCATAAATCCACATGGACTACTTTACTTATCGTTTTAATATAATATCCTACTTCATGACCCACCCATGATAAACATGGGTTTTGCTTTTTGTAGCCAGTGCCCAGCTGGCATCGCTGAGTCTCTGGAACCACAGTAATTTAAAGGAAGCAGGATTGTAGGTTGCCTCGGTTGAGGAATGACCTTTTGGGCATTCCTGTGTTGCATGGCGGCTGTGATGATCTGTTTTCCCCTTATTTTATTCTAGGATGGTTTTCTCTGGCAGGCAGTGTAGCCATGCTGGCAGACGTGAAGAAGTTTTATTGACCTTCAAGATATTTCTCATCATCATTTGTCTTCATGTCGTTCTGGTTACATCCCTGGAAGGTAAGGTGCCTGTTTTCCTTCTTTTTTTTTTCAGTTTATCTGTTTATATGTGTGTGTGTTTTGTTATTTAGGATTTTTTTACTATGGTAAAATACATATAACATAATATTTACCATTTTAACCATCTTTAAGAGGACAGTTATTTGGCATTAAGTATGTTCACAGTTTTGTGCAACCGTCACCACTATACAGTTCCAGAATGTTGTCATCATCCCTAACAGAAACTCTGTACTCATTAAACAATAACTTCTCATTTCCTTTTTTCCTCCTCTTCCCAATAACCTTTATTCTTTTTGTCTCTGTGTATTTGCCTATTCCTGGTACCTCATATAAGTGGAATCATACAATATTTGTTCTTTTGTGTCTGGCTCACTTCACTTATCCTAATGTTTCCAAGATTTATCCATATTGTAGCATGCGTCAGAATTTCATTCCTTTTTAAGGCTGAGTAATACTCCACTGTATATATAGACAACGTTTTGTTTATCCATTCATCCTTTAATGGACATTTAGGTTGTTTGCACCTTTTGGCTATTGTGAATCATGCTGCTATGAATATCAGAATACAGGTATCTGTTTGAGTCACTGCTTGCAATTCTTTGAGTTATATACTTAGGAGTAGAATTGCTGGATCATATGATAACTCTGTGTTTAACATCTTGGGGAACAGCCGAACTGTTTTCCACAGTGGCTGCACCATTTTACGTTCCTACAAGCAAGGCACAAGGATTCCAGTTTCTCCACATCCTTGACAATACTTCTTATTTTCTGTTGTTCTGGTAATGGGCACGAAGTGGTATCTCATTGTGGTTTTGATTTGCATTTCCTTAATGATTAATGATATTGAGCATATTTGTGTGTGCTTATTGGCCATTTGTATAGAGAAATGTCGTCTTTGGAGAAATGTCTATTCAAGTCCTTTGCCTATTTTTGAATTGGGTTGTCTGGTATTTTGTTGAGTTTTGGAGTTCTTTATATGCTCTGGATATTAATCCCTTATCAGGTATATAATTTGCAAATATTTTCTTCCATTCTGGGGGGTGTTTTTTCACTCTCTTAGTAGTATCATTTTATGCATAGAATTTTAAAATTTTGATGAAGTCTGATTTATCTATTTTTGCTTTTGTTGTGTGTGCTTTGGTGTTATAGCCAAGAAAACATTGCCAAATCCAGTATCGTGAAGACTTTCCCATTTTATTCTAAGAGTTTTATAGTTTTTAGGTCTTATGTTTAGGTTCTTTGATCCACTTAGAGTTTATTTTTGTATATGGTGTAAGGTGAGGATCCAACTTCATTCTTGTACTGTGAATATCCAGTTTTCCCAGCACCATTTGTTGAAAAGACTGTTCTTTCCCCACTGAATGGTCTTAAAACCTTTGTCAAAAATCATTCGACCATATAGGTGAGGGGTTATTTCTGGTGTTTGTTTTTAAAAGTATCTGCTTGAAGGCAGTACCATATGGAAATTTAAAGGCGATGGAGAATCAGCCAAATGAAGGAGTCTGGTGTTTTCAGAAAAGGGGGTCTTTCAAAGCTTATGAAACAAGGAGAAAAGGTTCCCAAGGAAGGCAGTGAAAGACCAGCAATACTGGGACTGCAATTTCTGTGGGCACAACTGCCAAAAGCAAATGTAAAGAATCCTCATTAGAGAGGAGAATAGAAATGAATGTTATTTAAGAAGACATATTAAGGACACACCTTCCGTATTCAGGACCAAGGACTCTTTATTAGATAAAACAAAAATCTACCAGCAGCAAAGAACAATATAAACAAACAAACAGAACACACATGCAAATACACATTCACACACACAGACTAAATGGAAAACTCCCCAACAAGCTAACACACAATTGACAATCCTTCAAAACGTAGGCACTGGGGCATGTTGTCAAGAAGCCACCGTACTTTCAAAAAAGAAATGATGAGAACTAAATGTGTGCTGATGGCTTACAATGTGCCAGGTTCCTACATGCTTTACATGTGTTCTCTCTCTTAATCTCAATCAAATCTAGGAAGGGAAGGTCCTGGTCTTAGCCCCGTTTTCCAGACCAAGAAGCTGAGGCTCAGAGAGATAAGTAACTTGCCCATATTTGTTAGCGCCTAGGAAGTGGCAGAGCTGGGATTTGAACTTAGGGGTCTGCCTCTAGATTTTGTGCTTGTAACCATGAAACCAGAATGCCCTGGAAGGCTTGTTGAGGTACCGATTGCCAGGCCCTTCCCCCAGAGTTTGTGATTTAGTATGTCTGGGGTGGGACCTGAGAATTGACATCGACCAGACTCCCAAGCGATGCTGGCGCAACTGGTGTAGGGACTACACTTTGAGTGAGAACCATTGCCTACACAAGTGGTGGAAGACACAAACAAGGAGAAAAGGAGAGAAAACTCCCCCTGATATATATCATAGGATACAAATTCTGTTGTTGTGGCCATGTGATGTTTATATAAACTATGCTCACACACATCATCTCCTTAGGGCATTAAGACATCACTGTGGGATTGGCAGGGCAAAAATCAAATGTACCCACTTTACTGATGAGTAAATGTCCCCAGGGACGTTATTGGTTAAGAAGTGGCGGAGCCCAGACTAGATGCTAGATCTTCAGTCTCACGTTTCGGTGCTTTTTCCATCACAGGGTAGAGGAGGCAGGAAAGTGGAACACAGGGAAAAAAATTCATCAAAGTGAAAGCTGTTCATTAGAAATGTGTTTTTGGAAAATTATATTTTAAAATGATGAAAACAGGGGCAGGTAAATAGGAAAGTGCATGGCTCAGAAATTAACCGGGATAGCGGAAAAGCTGAGTGATCGCTTAAGGCAGCTGAATGTATTCCTTGCTCCAGAGCTCTGATGAATTGATTTTGTAAAGCAGTGGTTCTCAAAGTGTGGCCCCAGACAAGTAGCATCGGCATCACCTGTCTCTCAGAACTTCCAATAATAATCACTTTGATAGCACTCACCAAGTGCCAGCCACCGTTCTAAGCCCTTACAAAAGCCGACCTCATTTAAAACTCACTTGATAACCCTTTGAAATTGGTACTATTATTAGCTCATTTTACAGATGAGGAAACTGAGGCACATAGTAGGTAGGCAATTTGCCATAGGTCAAACAGTTAAGAGGCTGCAGAGTTGCAAGTCAAACTCAGGCCATCTGGCTCCAAAGTTTGTTTAACTTCTGTACACTGCCTTTCGGCGTTCTCATCTCCTCTGCTACACTGGGCTCAGTTGCTTGGTTGTTGCGAATCTGTGGATTAAAAATGAAGGTGGAATCCGTAATTGTGAGCATCACTGAATGTTGTTCTGGATCACCCAGATGGTTCATAGGCACCGTCTCCCTGAACAGCTTTGCACTGAGGCAGGTTCTCTGTTGTTCTGGATAGCTTGGGTCTGGTCTTTGATGAAGGCCAAGGGGACTGACCTGCACTTCTACATTTGCTTGTCAGTTATGCGGTAATGAGTGCCTGCTGTGTGCCCCACGGCCCCTGTCTGCTGAGAGAACATCGTCTCTGACTCCGGGGAATTTCCGCTCCAGTTGGAGAGACATGACTATGACACATGAGAACAATATAAGCTGTAACTAAGTCCTAAAGTGTGAGTCAGTGCTATAGGGCTCTCACGTGTGGCCCTTGGCCAGCTCTGTGGATTAGTCTAGTTAAATGCTAAGCCACCTGTAGCAGATGCTATTGGTGCCCTGCCCATATCCCCTTGGCCCACCACACAGGTCACCTGCAGACAGTTCCTGTGGACGCTGACAGCTTTCATGTGTCCTGACTGAGAATGATCCGTGCCCATGGAGTGTACTTGGCCTGTGCACAGGACATGCCAGACGTGCTAGGGAGTTAACACCCCAAAACAGTAAAGGATGGGAGTTGGGGTTTAAATGTGCCAGGTTCCTTGTCCCTTGGTGGGACAACGCTGAGGTGTGTTCTACATCGTCTCCCAGAGTTCCAGTTGGATTGTGCCTGAGTTGCTCATAGTAGTCACCTGCTCATTAATATACCCATCGTTGGCTTTATTCCCTTCTCTATGTCACTTCCTGGGACTTTCCCACTCGGAAACACAGTCCCCTTACAAAGTTAAGCCAAATATTACAACCTCTATAAAACTTGCCCTGACCTCAGAAGAATTAAATCTCTCTCCCCAGTGTTCCCTTTTCTCTTTCTCTGTACCTGTGGATACTTGCCACCCTGTGTCATGCTCATACAGACACCTGTCACCATGCGTCCTTTCAGTGCGTTGTCGGTGCTGGGTGAGAAGGGAGAATGGAAACTTGGCAAAGTGGGTGGCAGACTAATGGGAGGAAAACGGATGAGTGCTGAGATCCTGCTCCAGGCCGGGCCTTTCTAGGCACTTTATATACATTATCTCATTTATTCCTCACCCAAACTCTGCACAGTGCGTATTTTTCATCTGGATTTACAGATGAAGAAACTGAGTGTCAAAGAAATTAAGTCATTTGTCCAGAGTCGCACAGCTAGGAAGATTCCCCATCAGAATCTGTAGCCTGTGCTACTCACACTGCACCAGACTGCCCAGGGCGCCCTCAGTAAGTGTCTGAGGACTGAGGGAATGTGGCACTGCAGCGCAGGGAGGAGGTGGAGAGGGAGCCCGGGGTAAGCCGTGGGAGAGCAGTCACTCCCCTTGGCCCCGGGGATCTGGACTATAAACACAGTAGCTTCACCCTGGAAGCCTGAGAGATGACTCAGTAGCTCTTGATGGCAGGGAGAGGTGGGACTGACACTGTCTTGTTAGGCCACTGGCCAACAGAGAAAATCCTTAGACCTTAACACTTTCAGTTATGTAATTTGGTCACATTTGAGGGGATCATTCTTGGTCAAATGGGCTTTGGCAGGTAACTATACTTACCTCCAGCCTCTAGCTCCCCTAGGCCATGCCAATGCGTTTTCTTTTTTTTTTTTTTTTTTTTTTAGTCTTCCAAGGAGGTCTTCTTTTAGGTACAACTATTCTATTTTCCAAAGGGTGAGATGACATAATAGTGGAAGATGGTTATAATTTCATTCTTGCAGAATTGTCTTCCCCATTTGGAAACAATTACACATTTGAGCCAGTTTGGTGAGCTCATGAGCTATAATCCCCAACTTTCTCTCTGGGCTGGGTCTAGATCTTTCTGTGCTGCAGGCATTTCCAATGATAAGTCCCTCTAATAGGTTCCCCTTCTCCAAGGCCTCACTGTCTTATTCCCTCTTCACCCTCTCATGCTTGGTCCATCTGAGTCTTTGTTCTTCCTTGTGAAGAAGATGTTAGAGCTGCGAGAGGCAGGCCATCACTGCTGGAAGGCAGAAGACCTGTCTTGTTTGACTTTGTCCTCTAATACCAAACCCAGTGCTGGTCTCCTTCTTCTCTCTCAATCCCCTATCTGCAAAAATGAGATTATAAGTGTTTACCATGGCATTGGCCTGATGCTTAGCCAGTCTCCCAACTCTCCAAATCCCACTCCCCACAGAGAGCCATGAGGTCACTTCTGGTGGACCCTGATTCTTTCCCTGGTGGGTAGAAGTGGTCATTAAGAGTGATGGAGACTCTCGACAGATTGAGAGGGAAACTGAAAGCAGAGGCCATTGTGTCCCACTTATCACATGAAACTTCCGGTAAGGACTCCTCGCAGGGGCCTGTACATCAGCACGGGCCAATTGTAGAGATGAGAAATGGCAAAACAGTGTGTTTGGCAGAGAGAAGGCTAGAGATGGTGCCCTCTCCAAGCCTTTCTCAGCTCTCTTGTGACAGGGTAGGGATTCTAAATTGCCCTCATGTTTCTAGTGGGTAGCCAGGAGTAGGGACAGGGTGGAAAGACTATGGCATGGATGACCTAGACCAGGGACCAGATGGAGGATGTGACACTCAGTGGTGAGAGCTGTAGGGAGCTGGATCATCAAGAGAGGGACCCCCAAGCCTGTGTGGGATTCTGGAAGAACAGACCACGTGGCCCACTGGCCACAGCCTTCAGCAGTGGAGGCTGGTTGAACACCCAGGAACCCTGCAGGGTGAGGGAGGTCTCTGGATAGGCCATTGAGAACTCAGAGCTCAGCCCTTCTCCCTGCTGCCAGAAGGGCACTAGCACCCCATCCCCAGCCCAGATACCATCTTGACTACCAGAAGGAAGAGGAGGGAAAACAAAAATTGTGCATTTATTCAAAAGACATTGAGTTAGCCAGATAATATTTTAAAGCAAAAGAGACAAAGCTACCTTAAATTATCAGATTTAAGGATCCCTTTCCTATATCTCTGGAATGGAGGCCCCAGAACAAAATGGAGCCATCCTAGACATCAAAGGAAGTTCAGGGATTTTTTTGTTTGTTTATTGTTGCTCTCGTTTCTACATCTAAATTGTGTCTATAAATGTTAAACTTGCTCTAAAACTAATACATAGCAGACACTTACGATGTGTCAGTAGACTCTGCTAGGAATTGTTGAAGGCCATCGTCATATCCTGAATTCTGCTTCTCCTCCTGGTTTTATCTTTTCAGGTATGTAGAGATATCATTCAGGTCCTTAAGGGTAATGGTGATATCTTTTCTCTCTCTGTATCCTCCATTATGTTGAGCACATGAACTCAGTAAACTCTGTTTGTTTGACTGGTTTTGATTTGTGACTCTAGTCTACAGACTAGAGATATTCTAAAAAGTAGGCCTCTCCTGTCCACTTACATCATCAGCATTAATCTCATCTGAACCCAGTGAGTTCTGATACAATATCTACTCCTCCTCCAAACATTTGCATAGACTGCAATGAGGTGTCTGTAGCCTGGCTAGGACTACCCTTGAAGAATGTGTTTCCCCTCCTCCATATGATGAAGAGGCTCACCTGATGGTTAAGATTCCGTCACATCCTGACATTATGTGAGTTCAACTACCCAGTAGGGACACTCTTCAGATGCCTAGTTCATTGTCTTGGGATACCAGGCATCCTCAGGTCTACCTCAGACATATGATCATTCTGAAAATCCTTGTGTGATGTCTGAGCTGTCGATTATCTATGCCAGGTTCTCGAACTTGGCTGTACATTGAAATCACCTGGGGAACTTTAGGAAATCCTGATGTCTGCATCTCACCCCTAAGATTCTGATGTCATTGGTCTGGGGTAACAGGCTGGGTATCGGGGTTCTTCAAAGCAACCCAAGTGATTCTAGCAGGACCGAGAACCACTCATCTCTACAATCCCATTTTAAGGCTGCTCTCCTGTTCAGAGTTCCTAATGTGAAATTGGAAACAATTTAAAAAGTCATATTTTTTTCAAACTACATTCTTTATGTGAGGCAATTTCAAAGGCTTTCAAAGTTCTAATGAAGCCAATACATTTCTTGATTTCAAAATTTATAAAAGCCCTAGAAGTGGCTCTTGCTGACTGGCAAATCCCCAAGTTGCTAGTGCTATCCTTTTCTCGTTCTTCATTGAAAAGTCCCAGTGTCTCTTCATAGGATCCAGTAGCAATAGCTCATAGTATTGAACACTAAACATTAACAGCAGCAGCAGCAGCAACACAGCTGGATGTTTCTGTAGGTCTTCATGATTTACCAAGCTCCTGGGCATACGTCATCTTACCATGTCCCCTTGGGATAAGCAGAAGAAGTTTATATTATCCTTACTTTGCTGATGAGAAGACTGAAGCTCAAAGCAACGAAGTAACTAACTCTCTATGTCACTTAGAAAGCAATAGTACCAAGATCCCGAAAGCAGTTCTCTGGAACTCTCTCCTTTATATCAGCCTGCATAACGTACTTATTTTTGGCTTGGACAGTTTGAATCATTTCCAAGTTCACACAGCTGGAAAGTGGAAGTGGTGGGATTCTAGAACTTGTGTTCTTAACCATTCTCCCCATGTTTAGTCCCTGAAGCAGTTGAAAATGGTCGAGGTTTTGCTGTGTTGCCCAGGCTGGAGTGCAGTGGCTATTCACAGGCACAATCATAGTGTACTCACTATAGCTTGGAATTCCTGGGCTCAAGCAATCCTCCCACCTCAGCTTCCCAGATAGCTAGGACTACAGACACACACCACCACACCTGGCTTGAAATGGTGTTTACACAACTTTGCCATGATTCATTCATCCTGGGATGGAGTACCCACTGATTGAATCTCTCAGGGATTAAGTTGATGTTCCAAGAGAACATGCTGTTGAGTGTACCTTAATAATGGATGCATCCTTACTTCAAGAAATAACAAGAAGCACATTGCTCTTGGCAAGAGGTCTCAGTTTTGTAAGATCACAGTGCTATAAAAAACCCATCCAGATAAACTGGAGATGCTTTTTGCCATGATGTTTGTGGCAATTGTGTTAGTCTTTAAAATCAGCGTCCAATTTGACCTATACCCTATCTTAGCTTTTCTTTTAGTAGTGCGCAGAGCATAAAGTAAAAGTTACTCTCATGTTGCTATAGTATTGAGTATTAATACTGAGGATAGCAGTTCTTCATGTTGAAGATAGCAGTACCTCTGTCGACTGAGGTGGGTCCCTGAGTGACAATCCTCTCCCTTCCCTACCTCCCCTCCACTCTAGGCTGCTGATTGGACTTTATATATGGAAAATAAACTTCTATTTTTAAAGCAGCTGAGAACTCAGGGTTAATTTATTGCAGTAGCTTGCATCACCTTAACTAATACTCCTGTTACCTTTCTCACCAGGGTTGTTGGTACATCTCATTTTGCCATTGGAGGGTGGGGTAAGCATTCCTTCTTTCTTAAGATCATATAAGAACCCAAGTTCATATAATCTAAGAAAACTGGGTCACTACTGAGATGCTCTTTGTCCAAACTGGAAAGAGTCATCTGAGGGCAGAAGGCTCCATCAGAGCCACCCACTCCCTTTGTGCCAAGCCAGGCCTCTGGGACCTTCACAGTTTAGCATAAGGTTAAGACCATAGGCTCCGAACTTCCTGGGGTCAAATCTTACCTCTAACTTCAACAAGGCATTTAACCATTGTGCTTCAATTTCCTTATTCGTAAAATAGCAATACCTATCTCCTAGAGTTATATGCAGATTAAATGAATTAATGCATATTATACAGAAGCCTGTTAATGCATCTGACACCTTGTAAGAACTTAGTAAATACTAGCCATTGTCACTGTGGACCAACGCTGTCTAATGGAACTTTTTTGAGATAACAGAAGCATTCTATATCTGTGCTGCCCCATACAGAGGCCACCAGCCACGTGTGACTATAGTTTCGAGCACTTGAAACTTGACTAGGGAACTGAATTTTTCCTGGGATGGAGTACCCACTGATTGAATCTCTCAGGGATTAAGTTGATGTTCCAAGAGAACATGCTGTTGAGTGTACCTTAATAATGGACGCATCCTTACTTCAAGAAATAACAAGAAGCACATTGTTCTTGGCAAGAGGTCTCAGTTTTGTAAGATCACAGTGCTATAAAAAACCCATCCAGATAAACTGGAGATGCTTTTTGCCATGATGTTTGTAAATGTAAATAGCCACATGTAGCTAGTGGCTAACATGTTGGACAGCACAGCTATAGACCATTTAATCTAATTGCTTCAGAAGCTTTCTATTTCAAACTGTGTAAGTCAGGATTCAATCACAGAAGGAGAACCACTAAGACTCCGACACTTTCTCTTTCAGGAGTTTGTTACAGGGATTTGACCTTATACATGTGCAAGCTGGTTAAGCAGTCTCTATAAAGCTGTCGTCTTCACAACCGATGCTGAAACTTGACATCTGTAGGGCAGGCAGTCAGGAAGGAAAGAGGAACATAAGATGGTGGAGAGCAAGAACAAGCTGGAAACCACAGGCATGAGTTGTAGTGCATGAGAACAGACTAAACCCTGTGTCAGTTCTTGTTGCCTTTGACCTTGGCAGTGTAGATGTCCTGCAGAAGCCAGGCCCTTCATCATAAAATTAAGTACACACATGGCCCAAGAGTTGGAGAAGCTGAAGGAGGACCCAGGGGCAAGTAGGGCAGTTGCAGGCCGAGCACCTCCCTGGTACTGATAAGGGGAGGCAGCTGATCATTGCCAGTGTGTGTGAGCTACGACGTGGCTGCTGCTCCACATCTCCCACAAGAAGCTCTCTTGTGTCCCATGTTAACTAGAAACATGCAGGAGGGAAATTCTGGAAAGGAATGTAGTTAGCCTAACCAAGATGATGCATTGTATAGCCACCACACATACAAGCAAACTAATGAGCTCAATTGCATATCTGTTAATATCACTAAATAGAACATGATGCTAACATTTTCCAAGGCTCTGTTTAGTTGTTTTAGTTCTGAAACTGGCCCAAAGATACTCTAAAGATCCTTACAGCCAGCTAACATTATCTTTGAGTGGTAAGGTTATGAATATTTTTCTAGTTTTTCTTTATATTTTTCTGTGGTTTAGGATTGTTCCCACATAAAACCACATAGTGATTATAATCAGAAAAAAATTGATGCTACATTTTAGAAGCCAGCCTGTGCCCCTAAGGAGACTGCATCTTATTTAAGGACAGCCTAATAACCTCATGATTAACTGTGCCTTCCACGTTCTTCCTTAAAACTTTGCCTGGTATTAACTTTGTATAAGAATTGATGGAACATAAGTTATGCTCATCAGATCTCTTGAAGTCCTCTGCCTCTCTCCCCCCATGTTTCTAAAGTGATCCCTAGGGCATTTTGGAAATTGGAAGCAAGTAACATAAGGAGAAAAGAAACTGAAATGGAAGTCTTGCACATAGAAGGGAGAAATCATTTTTAGACGAGTCACTGGGAAAATGAGGATTAGAGAGATCACTGTGTTAATTACTGATGTGAGCAGCATTTACTGTGCATTCTCAATACTTTAACAGCACTACCTACGAATATGTACCATTATGATTACCTCCACCCCAGTTTTCTAGATGGGAAATCCAGGTGCAGATGGGTTAAGTAGACAGTCAAAGTTACATGGTTAACTAGTGGCAGAGCCAGGATTTGGACCTAGGCCATGCTGGTCTTTGGAATCTAGGCTGTTAACCTCCTCACCACGCCGCCTTCTTGAGAGATTCAGGACAGTGTCACATGGACTGTGGGGACTTTGATAGGTTAACTGTTGGCAGACTGACTCCTGCTTCTCCCTCACCTCCACGTCCCAGTGGTCCCCCAGATCTTCCCACTCTTACCCTAGAAGTGTCTGATGAACCTCTCTTTTGATGCCAGCTTCCCAAGTGTGGTTCAAGTCCTCATCGTGTCTTGCCTGATCTATTTCCTGCACTAGCTTGCTCTCTTGGCCTTCCCACTTCAGATTTCCCTCCTCATTTATTTCATAATTATATTTTTAAAAAAAACTGTTTTGTGCTGGGAAAAGGGGCTAGAGAGAGGGGAGAATGGGGAGTTATTGTTTAATGGGTATGGAGTTTCATTTTGGGAAGATGAAAAAGTTCTAGAGCTAGATGGTAGTGATGGTTGCATACAAATGCAAGTGTATTTCATGCCACTAAACTGTACACTTAAAAATGGTTAAGATGGTAGATTTGGTTTTTTTAATATATATACATATATATATATAAAATCACAATTCAAAAAATAATATTGTTCTAATACATAACCTAAAAAGCCTCTACTACTTCTCCTTCTCCACAAGGTAAAGTCCAGATTTCTTAGCATAGCTCTATTACTTGATCACCTGGCTCACAGGCCATGCAGGACTCTGGGTGGCCACCGTCTTTTCGTGCTGACCATCCGTGATCTGCCACTATTCTTTGGCCTTTCTCCTGGAGAGACCTCATGTAGCTGAGAGCTGTCGTTCAGCCCTACTGATTGTCAAGGAAGCAGCTGGAGCGATGGATTGGTGAGGAGATAGCGGATGGAATCACTGACCGCCTCTCAAGCAGCCAGATAGCATAGGGTGAATGGAGACGGCGTGGCCTGGAGGGAGAGGCAGAGGCTCTGAAATCAAACAGACCTGAGCTTGAGTTCGGGCTTACCATTGAACTTTCTGTCTGTGAAATGAGGGTGATGGTCTATTGCAGGGCTGTTGTAAGGATTATTCGCAATCATGTTTCAGATATAGTGGGTATTCAGTAAAAGATACCTATTGGGAATTCTCTTTAGCTCAGGCTCTGTCAAACTTTCAAGAGAAAGACAGGGGTGATATTCCAGTTACCTATTTCTGCACTACAAACCACCCAAACTGTAATGGCTTAATGTGACAACTGTCGTTTAGTTTGCTCACAATTGAGCAATTTGTAATTTGCTCACAACTGAGTAATTTGGGCTGAGCTCATTGGGAAGGCTCATCTCTGGTTCACGTGGAGTCAACTGGGGCATCTTTGCTGAGGGCTAGAGACTCCGCTTCCAAAGTGGCTCATGTACACCACTGCAAGTGGGTGCTGGCTGCGGTCTGGGAGCTCAGGGGAAGTTGAGGACTTGGGGGTTCCTCAGTCTCTCTACATGGCCTGGGTTCCAAGGATGAGAGAGAAAGAGAAAGAAAGAGAGAAACCAGGCAGAAGCTCTTACTTTTTGCGACTTACCCTCAGAAGTTCATAGCATTTCTTGCATCATACTCTGTTAGTAAAGGCCCACCCAGGTTCAAGAGAAAGGGACATAGATTGCACCTCTCGACAGAGAAGTGGCAAAGTTCTGGAAGAACCTGTGGCATGAGAAATATTATTGTGGCCACTAATGGAAAATACAATCTTCTACCAGTGGTGTTCAACTTCTAGGAAGACTTTGGACCTGGAGCCCATAGGGAAGTAGCTTCTGAGGTTTAAAGAGTTTCATAGGCACGTGGGAAAACTGGATAGCCACATGTAGAAGAGTGAAACAGGATCTGCACCTCTCACCTCACAAAAATCAACTCACAATGGATAATAGACTTAAACCTAAGGCATGAAACTATAAGAATTCTAGAAGAAAACATCAGAAATGCTCTTCTAGATATTGGCCCTAGGCAAAGAATTTATGAAGAAGACCCCAAAGGCAATCACAGCAACAACAAAAATAAATAAATGGGACCTGATCAAATTAAAAAGCTTCTGCACAGCCAAGGAAACTATCACGAGAGCAAACAGACAACCTACAGAATGGGAGAAAATATTCGCATGCTACATATCCGATAAAGGGCTGATAACTAGAATCTATTTAGAACTCAGGAAAATCAGCAAGAAAAAGTCAAACAACCCTATCAAAAAGTGGGCAAAGGACATGAACAGAAACTTTTCAAAAGAAGACAGAATAATAGCCAAGAAACACATGAAAAAATGCTCAACCTCTCTAATCATCAGGGAAATGCAAATCAAAACCACAATGAGATATCACTTATTTCCAGTGAGAATGGCCTTTATCAAAAAGTCCCAAAACAATAAATGTTGGCATGGATGTGGAGAGATAGGAACACTCAGACACTGCTGGTGGGACTGCAAACTAGTGCAACCTCTGTGGAAAGCAATATGGAGATACCTTAAAGAGATACAAGTAGAAGTACCATTCGATCCAGCAATCCCATTACTGGGCATCTACCCAAAAGAACGAAAGACATTCTATAAAAAAGACATCTGCACTCGAATGTTTATAGCAACACCATTCACAATTGCAAAGATGTGGAAACAACCCAGGTGCCCATCAATACATGAGTGGATTAATAAAATGTGGTATATGTATACCATGGAGTACTACTATTCAGCTTTAAGAAACAATGGTGATACAGCACCTCTTGTATTATCCTGGACAGAGCTGGAACCCATTCTACTAAGTGAAGTATCCCAAGAATGGAAAAACAAGCACTACATGTACTCACCAGCAAATTGGTTTTAACTGACCAACACCTAAGTGCACATACAGGAATAACATTCATCGGGCGTCGGGCAGATGGGAGGGGGGAGGAGGAGATGGGTATATACATACACAAAGAGTGCAATGCGCACTGTCTGGGGGATGGACACGCTTGAAGCTCTGACTTGGGGGGAGGGTGGGCAAGGGCAATATATGTAACCTAAACATCTGTACCCCCATAATAAGCTGAAATTAAAAAAAAGAGTTTCATAGGTACCATGCGTTATGTGGAACCAGGAGGGAGGAGACATGAGTTTTAATCCTGTCACTACCCAGCAGTCCCGTCTTTCTCAAAGCAGTCGCCTCGGGGCCTCGGGCTTCTTATTTGTAACCAGGTGATGCCCTTCCCAGGGCCCTTCCCAGGGTATCTTCTATAATTCTCTGAGACTGCGAGGTCAGAGAACAGTCCATTCCAACCCTGAAATGTCAGCTGTGACTGAATCAGTGCTTCTCCATCCTCCTTTCACATCAGAATCACCAGAGGAGCAGTCAAAAATGCAGGTGCCCAGGTTGAGATGACCAGGAGTGGGAGTCTGGGCATCTGTGATTGTTAAAAGCTCCCTGGGTGGTGCTAACGTGCAGCCAGGGTTGAGCATCAGCAAGCTCAACCATTCTGCCCATCTAAATGTGTACAGGAAGTCGATCTGGGGAACCCCAGTGTAGCAGTCACTTTTTGTGCCCACATGCCGTCCTTTTGAGCCATCTCTGAATTCAGCCACAGAGGTAGTGGCCAGTCCCTTGCTCGCAGAGCATGTTGCCCTTTCCTGCTTGGCTGCCCCTGAGCCATGGCAGCTTGCTCAGCAATCACAGAAAGAGCGCAGGGGTGCAGGGGAATTCATGCCTCCAGAGCAAATCTCTGTTGTTAGGGAGGGGAGGCTTGGGTAAATGTCTCGGCCTCTAGCCTTTGCCATGGACAATTCTAGAAGGCATTCTCTGTGCTTCTCAGAGGTCCCTCTGGACTTGAGCCTCTCTTGTCCACAGTAGAGAGCCCAATACTGGACTCTTCATTGGCTTCCCTCTTTCCCTCTCTTTCCCTGCTCCCTCGCCCCTGCCTCCTGGGATTACCTCCCAAATAATCTATATGCACCGAGTCTTTATCTTAGGCTCCGTGCCCCAGAGAACCTAAACTAAGATGCCAAGTGGTCACTGCTTGACTGTGAACTGGCAAAGAGTGGTGTGAACTAAGGGAAATTGGAAAACCGTTCTCCAGACCCTAACCACTAGTGCCCCACTGCCACCTTTGCAGGTGTTTCTGCACTTAAAACTACCACAAGAGACTCTTGCTAACCCACAAATTACAAATACTTTGGCAGGAAAAAGCACGTCATCTGGCTAACAGTGGAATCACCCTAGACACTAGTGGAGTCAGGGAGTAGAGAGGCATCCAAGCCAGTATTGCTTTCTTTAAGCTTTATCTTCTGGAAGAAACAGAGCTAACCCTAGAGCATGCATTCTCAAGGGGGCAATATCACCCCCATGGCAGTGAAAATTGGTTCTTGGTGGCAAATAAAAAAAAAAAAAAAGCTTATATATTACATAGGACTGGGTCTAGGACAAGGCAAGTCAGGGTATAGGGCACAACATGGTAAGGAGACGGCCACTCCGGGGGCTGTGTGTGTGTGTGTACGTGCATAAATATCTCTGTTTGTTAGACGGCAAGGAGCCCTGGGCGTAAGGGGAGGGAAAGAGGCAAGCAAAGGCAGGAAGTGTTGCAATTTTAAATAGAATGGTTGAAACAGCCTCTAGAAGATGACATTTGAGCGAAATTTGAAGGAGGCGCTGGAGCAAACCAAGGGGCTCTCTGGAGGAAAAGTGCTCCAGGCAGATGGAACAGCAAGTGCTGAGATGGGCACATGCTCGGTGTGTGGGAGGAAGAGCAGGGAGGCCAGGATGGCTGAGTGAGGGGAGAGTAGATGAGTCGGGGCGGAGAGCCATCTGTGTCACGGGGATGTTGGGGAGATTCCATTAAGGAGCACAGGTATAAGGCCAGTGTAGTGAGTGTTCAATAAAGGCCAGGCTGCCTCCCTCCCTCCCCACCCGTGAAGCACTAAGCAACATTTACATGTCATCACGCTGAAATAGCTCCAGAAGCTACCACCCTTCAGAAGCTGAGTCAACACAAATCGCGGCTAGCATTCTAAAATGAAAGGCACAGCCAAGATACTCCATCATTAGCACTGGCCTTGATCGGCAGACCAGAGTACTAGCTCTCTGTCTAATTTCAGGGGCACTGGGAAAGGGGGATGATGCCCCAGTGTCCCCCACCTGCCAGAAGTAGTTTATTTCAAGGCTCTCAACCTTCTTAAAGTGCACATCCCTCCTGGTGGAGCAGGGTGGATACCCAGGAGGTCAGTGCCTGTTCCTTTTTCTCAGACCACAGTCCAGCATGAGAAGCAGCCCAGCGTGGTAGAGAGCCTAACTCACATCCTAATTCTGCCCTTTGACTAGTAATCTTGGCAAATTACCTGACTGCTCTGTGCCTCAGTTTCCCCATCCGTAAAATGGGGCTAACTTAGCTGATATGATTGTTGTGAGGACTGAATGAGTTAATATTTATGCAGTGCCTGGTCAGAATAATGCTACATAAGTGCTTGTTCATTAAAAATAGACTCCCTTTTGGGACTCTACTCTTCCCCGAAAAAAATGCATATGAACACACAAATTTGCATTTTATTTCATGGCATTTATGGACACTCCAAAATGCTTCTCATAGACCCTTGGGGAAGGGGTGGTCCTTAAAGCCCTGAAAGAACCAGGATCAGTTCTGGAGGGCAAAGAGCCAAGGGGGTGGGTAGGTGGTGCTGTGTGCAGGTGGGAGAAGCAACAAGAATGGGGCTGGGGGGTTGAGAAGACATTTCACCTTCCTGTTTTGGCCAAAGCCCACCTAGAATTGCTGATCATTTGCACTTGGGAAGTTCCATCAGCTAAGAGCTGAAGTTTTCTTTAATGATGTCATCATTAATCATTCAATAAATACATTATGTAAAAGTACTTATTGAGCAGCGTGATGTGAGACGGTCACAGCCCAAGTAAACACGTTTCAGATGTGCCAAATTAGAAATGTTTTCATTCATTTTTTTTTTGTAATGTAGTAAAATCTGAAAACGCAGTTCCTGGAAGAGTGTCTGTTGTCCCAACCCCTGAAGAGCCAATATAATAACAACAAAATATTGTTTTGTTTGGGGTTCCCATATAAGAGTGCCTAGGCGTGGTGGCTTGTTTTTAATCTCTCTCCAGAGCAGTAATTCAATCCAGAGGAGGACTGCCACCAGATCACAAGTTGCAGTTGGGTCTAAAATACTCAGGCAAGGAGGGCTAGTTGTATCCTTTTTAGATCCACTCCTAGAAGATTAAGCTTTTGTCTTTCCCATCCGACTTCGGGAAGAATGTGTTGAGAGTAAATATTCTAATGAATGTATTACCACAGTCACAGTTTTAAGTCAGCCATCTCACATTTGAAGTCTTAAAATCTACCACAGTGTCAGATAGCGGGGAGAAAAATGAAAACCTCAGAAACACCCAGACATGACCTTGCGTGATTTGAGTGCAGGTGGTTTATTTGGGAGGTGATCCCAGGAATCAGGGCTGAGGGAGCAGGGGGACGGCATTAGGAAAAGAGGAAAGGTCAGTAATGGGTATAGTATTGAGGTCACCGCTGTAGGCAGTGGGGCTCATGATCACTGAATTTTTTATGTTATTTTTGATGTATATTTGAATGAACATTTTAGCATGCATTTGTAAGATCTGTTAAGTAATCTGCTGTGCTTGGCAGTTATAGCTACTGCAAACCTCAGATTCTGAATAATAGTCATCTAAGAAGGATTCTCGGTGGGTCATTTTGCCTTGTTACTCTTTGATCCATCCCCCCTCCTTCCCCTAGTCTGCTTGGTATCACAGGGGCGTGACCCCTTGCAATATTTTTCATGTCCCCTTGCCAACTGGGTTCCAGCTAGGTTTGACCAATGGGTAGCAGGGCAGGAGCTTGGAGTGTAGGAAAAAAGGAGAAGTCGGGAAATTCTCCCCTCTGTTTGGCCGGCATCTCTAATAGTGGCTGTGCCTCCTCCGTTCATTATTGCAGTTTCACTGGACGCCCTCGCCCCCTGCAGCCCCTCCGTGGTCTCAGCCCCTGCCCTGTGACTCTGTACATCACCTCCCTTCTTTGTCCTTCCTGCCCTAGAAGTAGTAGCATCTTCCCACTGTTGCTGGCCTGCAACTTTGAACTGTTTTCCTGTGTTAAATTCCTGCTCTTGAACTACCTGTCATGGGTTCCTGACGGATCCCTGACTAATAGAGATTTCTTAATGATTTCATTAGTCATTACAAAAATATTTTAGAACGTCTACCAGATACAAGACACTGGATTGGAATCCTGGAGGATAATAAATAAAACAGCAAGCAGCTTGGCATGTAGTTGGGAAAACAAGGCATACAGTGGAAAAGTTAAATAACATGTCCAAATGCCAAGTGACAAGTATAGTGAATGAATGCTTTAAGATATAAAGAGGAGAGAGCCATCTGCACTGGCTTCTGTCGCCAGGGCCTGTTTCGGAGGACCAAAGAGCTTACATAAAGGGGTCATCTTCTAAAACGTATGATTTTGTAAGACAGGGTTAAAACTTGGAATTTTATTTGAAATCTCCTGATTTTTAAATGTTAGTAAGTAATTCAAATTTTCAAAACCTCCATTGTGATTCCTACTGTGTGGGCAAGATAAAACTTGTCTGGAAGCTGAATCGAGACTGTGGGCCAATGGTGCACATTTGGTGGATGGGTTACTACTGTATTGCAGGGAAAGTCAGATGCAAAGAACGTTAAGATTCCTTCCAATTAGAAGGGTCTAGGGTTCTGCTCTTTCACTCATGTGTGAGGCAATTGAGGTCTGGGCTTGGAACTCATGTCATTAGACTGGGCCCTCCCAGGTAATCCACGAGAATCTGCCCATTTCATGGTCCTTAATTTTCATCATATCTGCAATGTTGTTGGCTGACTAAATAATAAAGTGCATTGGAAGTCCTTCATGTATTAAGCCTGGATCACGGGAAGCACGGGTCGGTGCTCGCTATTCCTCTTATGATACATATATTCTCCCTTTTGAATCCTTACAACAGCCCCATGTTGCAGTGAGAAGACTGCCTGGGGCATGATGGCTGGATGTGGAGGTGGGAGAGGTAGGGAGGGGAGGAGTTGGGGACAATGGCCAGAGCATTAGCATCTTGGTTTGTAGACTCAGCTCTATTGTTAAAATTAAAAGTGTGTTTCTTGGCCCTTCACTTAACGCCAACCCCCCACCCGCTCCACCCGCTCCATGGGATTTTTTTCCTCTTAAAGGGTGGTTCCTTGCAACTCATACTCTCCATAATTTTAGGAAACTAGATTTCTGAGTATGATACGAAGAATAATGGCTCCCCAAAGATGTCAACTGTCTTAATCCCTGGAACCTGTAAATAATGTTAATTTACATGGCAAAAGGGATTTAAGGACCTTGAGCTGGGGAGATTATCATGAATCCTGGGAAGAGGACTTGCAGGACAGTGAGTCAGAGTAGTGTCACGTGAGAAGGACTCCCCCACCCTGTCCCATTGTTGCAGGCTTTGAAGATGAAGGAATGGGGCTTGAGCCAAGAAATGTGGGTGGCTTCTGAGCTCTGGGAATGGCCCTCAATTTATATCCAACAAGAAAACAAGGACCTCGGTCCTACAACCGCAAGGAACTGAATTCTGCCAATAACCCCAATAAGCAGGAAACGATTCTCTCCCCTGGAGCCTCATCAAAGGAACGCAGCCTGTCAATCACTGTCTGCTTTGATTTTAGTCTGGTGAGACCCGTACTAGACGTCCGACCTCCAGAACTCTAAGATAACGAATTTGTGTTTTAAGCTACTAAGTTTATGGTAATACGTTACAGCAGTGACAGGAAACTAAGTTTACCATTTTCAACTTAAAATGTTTGGCTGGTGTTACCAGCAATACTGTTGAGTTCAGGAACTGATCAAGTGCGGAAATGACGTGGATATACTGAGTTGGAGAGACATTCACATGGCGGTGCTCAAACCACACTTGGCCATGTGGGATCAGAGTTTGGGAGGTGATGGCAATAACTTTGAAAAAAGTGCCTGGGAGGCCACGTAGGGAAAGAGACTCCATGGAGGGGGCCAGTTTTTTGAGTTTCCAGTTCCTCTGGCTGTGTTTGGCTTCTATTCTAAGTTTATGCATGCCAAATTCCTGTTCATCATAATTGAAATATATGGACTTTGTTTAAAAATAAATCGCCAGGGAGTTACACTGAGTAAATTTTATAGACAGATCTCAATAATTTTATTTATTGACTTCAATAGAGGACTTTAATAAATGAATAATGCTTTAAAATGTGCTCTTTGAGGGTTTCCAAAGGAAAATCTGAAAATTCTAAATGTTTTTCCTTTCTTTGTTTATGAATCTCTTTAACAATGGAAATGTTTTGTCTCCTAAGAGTGGCATGGAGCGCAAATATATGACTCACTGGAAATGACGACCACCTCTTTAGTTGTGACAAATGGGAAGTGACTTAGGAGAGGGCCCAAGAGAAACATAAGCTGATATTCAGGAAAGTGTAAGGCCTGTGGGGATATCTCTATGTTGGACCACGAGCGATGTGAAGCATCGTAATGAGAGACAGAAAAAGTGAATAAATGTTAGTCACTGAGCCATTGAGTTCCTAAAAGAAAAAAAATGCCCAAAGAAAAAAAAGCGGATAATAATGATTTCAAAATCTCTAGCTTTAATTTACGAGATTCCCTCCCTTTATCAAGTAGATCGCTGTCTTTCCCCTTGGGAACTTCTGGGAGCGCCACAGGTTCCATGATGGAAGAAGCCAGCTCTGCCCATGGCCTGGACTAGTCTAGCCCCTCATCTATATTTTGATCAAGTTTTAGCTCTCGATTGCAAGTTCACGTCCATCAGTCCTGTCTACCCAGGGATGGTGGATGAGTTTTGTGGATATCCCAGGAAATTTCCTTCTCAGCTCTGGCTCTCCTCTTACCCAGCAGTTGCCTGTTTCCTCTAATAGCTAAGAAAGAAGTGAAACTCAAACTCTTTCCTTGTGTGTACACAGCTCTGGCCAAAAGATTTAGTTAGCAGTGGAGAAGGTTGGAACCATTAGTGCCTATAGTCAGCCACTCGGCAAAATTGTAAAGGAAGCAGTGTTAGCCTTTGTTGCCCTTCGACACCCCTCTCCATCCCTCTTCTGATACTCCATTCCTTCCCAGTGCCTTCATCCTGCCCCATGCCTTTGCTGCAGGCCTGCCCCACTGCACTTCCCCAGCCCGCAACAACATTGACAAGTGTCATTCGCAGACACATGGTGAATGCTGATTTTCTTTCCTCAGTGCTCTTCCACATTCCCAGCATGGCAGCCCTTTGCTAGTTGATCACAAGAATTCAGCCAATTCAAATGAACTCATACTAAGATGTGAATGACTGATTGCCCCTTAGTGCTCCCGAGAATATTTTTAAAATTATCCCTTAAAAAGTTTACTTAACAGACTCTTCGATTGGTGGAATATTAAAGTAGCATGAGGTATATATTGAAGAACAGAGATTAAGGAAGAGGTAATTCCAATAAAATTTGGGCACCAGAGCACCTAACCACTCTGCCTGCATTTACCTTGTTGGTTGCAGGGTAGTTGGGGAACTTGAGCATTCATTCAGTCCTGTTTTCAAGCAGAATTACGATTTTAATTATCCCAGAAAATAATCAGTACCCTGCCATCATTTCAGGAAAATAAGCTCCTGGAGGCTACCAGGTATACTGCACAATTTTAGTTTCTAAACATACTCAATCTTTCCTATTAATTGTATCTCAAGATACCACTATGAAAATAACTAATACTTTTTAATTAAAAGATTTTTTAAATTTATAAGATAACACCCCATGTGGGTGAGGATTTGGGGAAGTAACACTCCCATGTGTGGCACAGGATAGTATAAATTGGTTCAAGTTTTCTGTAGGGCATTTTGACAATCAGATTTCATGGAATTTCTGAAAGAAATAGCCAAGTATGTATGCAAAAATTTAGGCAAAAGGATTTATTGCAGTATTGTTTATAATCATGAAAAATTGTACAACCAGGCTGGGCACGGTGGCTCACGCCTGTAATCCTAGCACTCTGGGAGGCCGAGGCGGGAGGATCGCTCAAGGTCAGGAGTTCAAGACCAGCCTGAGCAAGAGCGAGACACCGTCTCTACTAAAAAATAGAAAGAAATTAGTCGGACAACTAAAAATCTATTGAAAAAATCAGCCAGGCATGGTGGCGCATGCCTGGAGTCCCAGCTACTCGGGAGGCTGAGGCAGAAGGATTGCTTGAGCCCAGGAGTTTGAGGTTGCTGTGAGCTAGGCTGACGCCACAGCACTCTGGCCCAGGCAACAGAGTGAGACTCTGTCTCCAAAAAAAAAAAAAAAGTTGTACAACCAAAATGCCCATTAAAAGGAAATTTGTTATGTAGATAAATGGTATATCCGGGCAATGAAATGCTATGTAGCCATCCCAAATGGTGTTATGGAAAATTGTTTAATGCTATAGAACAATTTTCAGGATATATTGTCATAAGAAAAATCATGTTGTGAATATTTTTGTGTGATATGATCCTTATCATATATACACACATATATGTATATATCTATATACGTATGTAGACATACATATACACATAGAAAAGAATATATACTAAATGTTAATGTCATTTATCTCTAGGTGATGAAATTATAGATAGTTTTTATTTTCTTCTTTTTGTTTATCTGTAATTTCTGAAGTTTCTCCAATAAATGTATATTATTTTTCTTTTAAGAGATTTGAGCATCTTCTCAAGATAAATAACTCAGCAGCTCTTGTAGTTTATATGCCCAGAGGTGTCTAATCTCATTTAACTCGTAAGAAAAAAAGTGACTTAATAGGGATAAAGCCCATGTTAAAGAGAAGCACAGTTGATGGAAGTTTAATTTATGTAGACGTACACATTGACTTTTATACATTTTAATGAATATTAGCCAATACCTGAAGTTCTTATTTGAAGTCATCATTTTTAGTTTGAAATGTGCTAAACCATCATGTAACAAATATATGGAACACCATCAACAGGAAATTGGAAGGATTGCTCCACCAAGATGGGTCTTTGTAGAGAATTGGAAAAAAGTACTGATTCGGCTACTGAAAATAATAGTAAATTAACATACTGCCCTCTTTTGGTAGCTATTTGCAACTCAGTTTACATTCACTCCCATTAAAGATGTTAATCTACAAATTTGTGCATAAACTAATTTTATTTTATAAAATAAATTGTGTTATGTACATTTGAGGTTTACAACATGGTGTTACAGGATACATATGGATGGTAAAGTCCTTATAATAGTGAAGCCGATTAACATACCTATCATCTCACAGACTTTTTTTGTGTGACAAGAACAGCTAAAATCTACTTATTTAATGAAGTCCTTAATATAATACAATTTTATTGACTTTAGTCTTCATGAAACTAAATTAATTTTAAATCACCTTTTTCCTCCACAGAAAATGCTGATAATTCCAGTTTGTCTTCACCATCTGGTAAGATGTTTTTTATGACTTTGGAGAATTTCAGGAAAATATTATTCTGTAAGTTCTCCACGAAATATGGCCCGTAGTCAGGTACACCAAAATTGTTTTCCTCTAAGCAGCTTAATTAAATTATGTCATTAAACCTACACCTGAAAAATCAATAGCAAACATAGGCAAGAGGACAGGCGTATTGATCCTTCCATATTGCTGGACAAAGCCGAGGACTAAATCACTGGGGAATAAATCGTGAGTTTTCATTATGGTAACTGCTTTGAGTTTGTCAGGTTTGTTTGTTTTTTTAATATTCTAGTTCACAAGTCTCCTGAAGAATATCAAGAACATAAATATGCCAAATATTCTTATATTTAAGGGATGAGATGTTCTCTTAAACATCCTCCCTCAGTACCCCAATGGAAAGAATTTTTTTGAAAAGAGCTTAGCACTCACTAGAATGGAAAGGCAAATATGTTACAGAGAAATTTATAGCTAGAACCCATATTGGCAGGAACCAGGAACAGAACCCAGTTTGAGACTGGTCACTGGAGCGGGACCCTAGGGGTAAAGTAGTCCAGCCCTGTCCCTTAGTTGATGAGATAATGAAGCCTGGAGTGGCTGAGTATCTTGTCCAAGATCACACAGCTTCTTGCCCCACATCACACACAGGTAGCACGTGGCTTCTCTGACTCATACTTCTGTATTTTTTCTGGTACACCATATATTCCAGAACCACCATATATTCCTCGTTTATGACAAGGATTGAGTCAACTCACATTCTATCCTTAGTTATGTGGAAATGAGCTTCTACTGTTATTAATTCATTTATTTAAATCAAATTCGTAATAATAGCTATTACTTCTCATGTACCCACTATATGCCTGGAAGTCTTCGGACATCTTCTCATTCTCCTCTCAATCTTGAACCATAGGACTCATTATATTTATGTTATAGATGAAGAAACTGAGGCTCAGAGAGGATAAAACTTGCTCGTATTCAATACATTCTCTGGAACCAGACTACTTGGGTTTGAATTTAGCTACCACCCTTCTACCGCCATTGCTAGCTGTGTGATTTGGGGCAAGTTCCTTAACCTCTCTGTGCCTTAGTTTCCTCATCTGTAAATTGGGGAGGATAACAATACCTTCTTATTGGGTAGTTGTGAAGATGAAATGAGATGAACACATGTGCCTGGCACAGAGTAAACTCTATAAATAATAACTATTATTATTATGAGTTATTAAGTAATGGGGCAAAGATTTAAACCCAGGACTGCAAGCCTCCAAAGCTTGAGCTAATTTTACCTCATCAGTTTGCCCCCTAGTTGTTAAGCTTCAAGGGCACAATGAACCACTGTATTTTCCTTCCGATAGAACAGCCTTCAGCAAACTTAATCACAGTGATACCTGCAAAATCTTGTTTGCCTGAAATGGGGAATGGTTCTAGTCACAGCCTGGGTTCTGGGTGCCCTGGGGGAGAGCTGCACAAACTGGAAGTTAGGAGCCAGTGTGGCATGGAGGGCTGAATGGGCAGTTGTGCCCACAGGCCACTTTGCACAGTGTCACCATTTATCAACATTTGGAAGAATGAATAGCCATTAATTAAAAACCAGCTTTGGCCAATTTATTTTGTTCTGCCCCAAGAACAAAGGATTCTATATCCACACTTTGAATGTCATTGCTCAGGAACTCTCGTACTTCCCAAGAAATATCCTTGGTAATTTAAAAAAATAAATCAATGTAGTAAATGACAAAATATGGAAGCAATAATGTCGACAGACAGGGTGTGTGTGTTTCAGCCAACACATGAACGATCTAAAACAGACGGGCTAGCCAAGTGCCTTGACACACCCAAATTTTGTCCATACCGGCTAAAAATCAGGCTGCCTACTGCAAAACTTATTTTAGTTGTAAAATGTTTATGTTTGCTTTTCCCAGGTTTAGGTAGAGGTCAAGCCATTGGATCTTTTTAATATTTAAACATGCAAAATGTGTGTAGTCGACTGACCTCTTAGCGTAAGTAGAGTCATTCCACAGGAAATTTATAAGTTGATTGATTGTCTTAATAGCAGCTGTATTTTAAAATAACTTACCAGGAAATTGTGTTAGCACAATATTGAGTAGTAGCAATATTTTCAATCTTAAATTCACTGTGGGAAGAGTTGCCAGGCATCACTATAACAGAATGAAGGCACCATGCCAACATATTTCATGATTGTGTTAAATAGTTCAACAGTTATTTTAAATGTTTTCTAGACCTCTCTGGCTGAAAAATTCTAGAAGTAGTATTTCTTATATTTTGGTATGTTTCCTAAACTTATTTCCATACTATTCCGTAGTAGGAATAGTAGTAGGCTTTGGGAACAGGGGTCTCACGTTCCTCGTCTTGGGTTCTTTCTCTACAATTCTCTGATGAAATGTCTACTCACTGAGTGATTATGAAACTTGCAGATTTAACTACATCTTGGTCTGCTAGTATGTTTTCTACTTGTTTTCATAATTGTATTTCAAAAGTTCTAACTCCTTAACATTTAATAAACAATTGCTTCAAAGTATTTATTTAAATTTTTTTTTTCTCCTGCAGCTGAACCATCTCTTATCCGTTTGGTTCCCTACTCCAATGGTACTCCAGGCAAGATTTTGAAAAAATTTAAACCTAGATGTAGCCCAATTTGTTAATGTTTTTGTTTTAATTATACCTTTGTATTGTTTTTCTCCTCGGGACAAAAAGAGGTTGAAACGACAAGCCTCAATGGTAAGAATTTTTCTGAAGCAAGTGAAAATTGATAACCCTTAACATGAATCTAAGTATAATGATTGGTTTCCATTTCTAAATTATTTCTGAATGCATTGAGTAGTTTCAAATAGCTAAAAAACAAAAAACAAAAACAAAACTTGTCAACCCCAGAGAGTAACCTAAACTTTCTGGTTAAATGATAAATTTCTTATGATCATGGAGGCCAGCGAGCCCTCCACCACTCCAGCTGTTCTAGAAAAGAAATATCAGTCACGTTTTGAACACTCCATTTCCCTTGCTCTCCAACACATTGCCAACAAGTTTTACATGACAGATTGTTTAAAAGTGAAAAGCACATCCAGTGACTTCAATATGATTCAGCATGGATTTGGAGGCACAGCGAGTTCAAAGACAGCCTTTTTACAGATGATTTGATCAATTTTAAATAGCATGAAATGGAAAAAAAATGGCTTCCTCATCATGCTAGAGAAAAAGGCAAAAAAATGGGCCGTATTCGAGGGAGGTGGGCAGGACAGCACATTCTATTCACTCCCCTCTCTGAGTAGGCGGCCTTCCATCTTACCGCGGTCAAACCCCATCACTTCTCACAAGCCCTTAGTTAAAATCCAATCTCACCATGTGGTTGGTGGTTAAGGATCTAAACAATCATTGCTGCAACTCAGACTGATCGAAACTGGTTTAAATTCATATTTGGCCCTATGGAAAGGGCCAAAAGTTATCACTTTTATATGCAATTACTTTTTACAGCAAAAAAAAATCTTCAATTTAGCTTTGGCCACAGTTTTTGAATCCTATTGTGTAGGTATGTGTGTGTGTGTGTGTGTGTGCGCGCGCGTGTGTGTGTGTTTTAAGTGTGATAATGTAATAATGCCTTTTGAGTGTTTTCCCAAAATTTCATCCAGAATAATAAATTCTAGAATGATTTCCATTTAAAGAAATACCAATAGAATAGATTTCAAATTGGATTTTAAATCGAACAGGATCAAAATGACATTTTTCTGAAAGTTGAATATGATGTTCAAGAACTCCAAATTTAAACTAGAATGATTTAAAATTACTTCATAAGAAAGTACCGCTGGTACAGATGTATTGTGCATCCACAGGGCTATATATTAAAGTCAGCATTAACATTGGAAATATCATATCCTTTAGGGACTTTCATTATAATAGAAAAAAAGGAGGCAAAGTATTAAACAACATAAATGGGTTTATTTAAATCTAACGATTATAGGAATGTTGCCACGTGTTAGAAACACACTTTGAATTAATGAGCGTTTGCTCAGGAATTGTCTCTCGGGCTTGGAGACCAGATAATAGTGAGAGGATGGGCAGCAACAATATTGAGTAGTGTCATCTGGCTTTTGCAAAACTCTCAGATGTCTCCCGGATTTGGTAAAAAGGAAAATGTTTAAGGAACCTAGGAAGACACACATGTTTGTTAACCATGCCAGTAGTTAATGCTAATTTGTATTATTTTATTTCAGATGCTACTTCAAGCGTGTTATCTACTTTAAATAAAACAGGTACATCAAGTGATTTCTAAATGTAATGGCTTCTCTTCTGTGGCCTCTTGAGTTTCTCTCTCGTGTGGTCTACTGGGTTACTAAAGAGTTCCTTTGTCTCCTTGCCCACATTCCTGAGCCTTCAACCATTGATTTATGACCCCTTTAACTCTGACATTGAACTATAATTCTGTTGTCACCACATTCCCAAACTTCCAAACTATTATGGCCCTAGCAGTCCATTTAAAATAACGTTTATTCTTTTCTCGATTATAATAGTGATACATATTAGCTCATGAAAAATGGAGAATATAGAGAAATCAAAGAAGAAAATAGAAATCATCTTTAATGTTACTTTCCTAAGATTATTGCTATTAATATTTGGTATATTTCCATTCAGTATCATATATACATGTGTTTATATACATACACTTTATATATCCTTTGCAAAATGTTATCATTTACATAGATTTTTATGTTTTGCTCTTTTGACTTAATATTAAATTGGAAATATTTTCCAGTGTCCCTTACTATTAATGACTTGGTAATATTCCATCATGTACTATATGTTCAACATTAAAGTTGTTTCTGTCTTTTTAATAGAAATTGTTGCAATGTGTATCCTGGTGCCAACATCTTTGCATTCATCCCTAATTTCTGTAGGATACATTCCAAGGACTGGACATAATGGGTCAGCAGTGTGAATATTTTAAGGCCCTTGATACCTACTGCCCAGTTACCTTCTAGACAGGTTGTACCCAGCAACGTACCTGTCAGCAGTGGATGAGAATGTCTGTGTCACTGTCCCTTTGCTGAGACTATGTCATATACTATTAAATCTTTCTCTCCATTCCTTAGGTTTTATTTTTCATTCTTGATTATAAGTGAAGTTGAGCATTTTTCCCAAAAAACACTTTAGTTACTAAAAACAGAAGTTTATATCACAATTGTGTTTTGTTTGCTCTGGAAAGAAAAATATCAGGGCAAACAAAGTAATATATTTAAGAGATTCTTGATGCAAAATCCTATCAGCCTCTGTAATTACCAAATCGTTGCCCATGGGTCACACATTGAAACAGAAGCTCATCAATAATGCGCACACAAATGAGGTTTCTAAAATGGTCAGTATAACGTTGTCATTCTTAAGCGTGTCTCCAAGCTCTGAGCTTGGTTGTTTCTTCAGAATTTGTCCATCCACCCCAGGAGACAGAGCTTCTTTGCAAATCCACGCTCTGAACACAGCCTCTTCTAACTGGCCATCTTTCCAGCAAAGATTTCTGGATCTGGTTCTACATTATCTGGGAAAATGAACCATGGGCTCTGTCCCCAAAGTGTGTCAGGAAGATATTTCTAAAGTTTGCTTCTTTAGAGCATGTTAATGTTTGCCTATGAGTCACTGACTTTGAACAGTCCTGGTTCTGCTGTGGGCTCATGTAACTGTATGTGGATGTTCTTGACCTCCCTGAGAATAGTTTTATCTATCAATACAATGGGGATAGTATTGTATTAACTCCTAAAGAAGATAGCAGGACATTGGATTGTATAGTAGCAATATTTTAGATCCCGTGTGTACTATTTCACATTAATTTTTACTCTGAATCACCTGCTCTTTACAACCTATCACCTGAAGGTCCTGATAATGACTTATTTCTGCATATCTGAAGTATAAGTCCACATTCATTTGTCTAGCAGCAGTGCATGGAAACTGAAATAGAATTACACAAGCAGCGGGTTGTGTAACGGGTGTGATCTAACTGGGTAAACATGGGACTCCAACTCCCAGACCCACCCTATGCCAATGCTACATGATCCGTGTATGTAATTTTCATTTATTCTGTTGCCGAGATGACTGATAGTGTCTTAAAGGCGTCAATGTTGTGATTTTCTTAGCACTTCACTACAATGATACTCATGGCAAATTGTTTTTTAAAAACAAGCAACAATTCTGCTCTAATATTTAAATTGCTTCTTTGCAGAAAAAACTAAAATCACTATAGTAAAAACCTTCAATGCATCAGGTATGACTTATTTCAATATCAAGACTTTCTTTTTATAATTAAAGTAAAATTAAATGAATGTCTGGTGTTTATGATTTCTCTCTCTTTTTTCCTAACTTTTAAAAATAAAATCTGTTCTTAATGAATAGGTGTTTATGTACTGGGTGCCTGAAGTTGTACTAGGTGTTTGGGGCTGCATAATAATGATCAGACACAGTATCCACCCTCAAGAATCTTCTAGTCTATGGGGGGAGACAAGGCAAACAAATAGAAAACTAACATGAACATGCATGCAGATAAAGACAATGATTATACAAGTATTTCTGATATGGTTAAGAGGCATGAGAGATAGAGGGGCTGGTGCTAATGAGTTTATAGACAGGATGCAATTTAATGGAGGAGTTAGAGGAGTGAACCTCAAACTATTTTCAAATCAAAGAAAAGGTATACTTTTAAGTTCCTGATGCAAGACTAGGCACACAAGACATGCTCAACAGGGGCTTCTGATTGATATCAAGCAAGGATTGGCAAACTATCGCCAGTGGGCCAAATCTGGCCCAGTGCCTCTTTTTGTAAATAAAGTTTTATTGGAACGTTGCCATGCCCGTTCATTTACATATTTTCTATGGCTACTTTCCCTCTACATAGAACAGTGGAGTTGAGTAGTTGCAACAGAGACCAGATGACCCACAAAGCCTGAAATATTTACTATCTGACCCTTTACAGACAGTTTTCGCTCTTGTAGTTTAAGGAATGGCCTGTGGCCATGTACTTGGAGGAGATTACAGATAAGAGCCCCAGCAACAGGAAAGAAAATTCTCATTACAAATGAGCAGCAGAAAGACACACACCACTAGAAACAGAGGTGCAGCTAAAATTTAGAAAAAGATGTGAGATGGCGGCCGGGCGCGGTGGCTCACACCTGTAATCCTAGCACTCTGGGAGGCCGAGGTGGGCGGATCGTTCTGAGCTCAGGAGTTCGAGACCAGCCTGAGCAAGAGTGAGACCCCGTCTCTACCAAAAATAGAAAGAAAATTAATTGGACAGCTAAAAATATATATAGAAAAAAAAAATTAGCCGGGCATGGTGGCGCATGCCTGTAGTCCCAGCTACTCGGGAGGCTGAGACAGTAGGATTGCTCAAGCCCAGGAGTTTGAGGTT